>VDFB02343196.1:0-108450 GCA_007258455.2 Sequoia sempervirens | reverse complement strand
CTTTTATGATGTCCCAATTTATTATATATGTTGTCCATAATTCAAGTTTCTTACCTTCTTTTCTTTCTTCATCTCTTTTTTATGTATATTAATTTGGCTTAAGCGTTGACTCTTAGTCTGAGGGAGACATTTGTTCTTTGTACAGGATTTTCATTTGTGATTGAACTTATCTTATGTTTAGTTAACAAATCCTTAGGGTTAGGTTCCACCACTTTTTCCTTCTATTCTTTTGTAGTATCTTTGGCTTCTAGTTCTTTCCCTCTTCCATTATTATTCTTGACTACACCCACATTGACATTCTCCACTTGTTTCTTTAGGATTTCCTTTGTTGGAAGTATGTGTTTTCATTAATGTCAACCTATGGAGATGCTTTGATTGGTTGCATTATGTTGTTATTAGAAATATCACTAATGTCAACATCTAGTGTTTCTTTGATGAGCATATGTTTGTAGGTGTTCAACCTATTTTGCGGTTGAGAAGGTGTTCCAAGGATTGAGATGATGTTTTTGGTGCTTGGTTTCCAAGTGATTTTGAGAAAATTTGAAAAATAGAGGAAAGAATGTGGTAAAGAGTGTTTAGTATGGCAAAGAAATGTTTGATATTTTGCTTTGCATTTCTTCATGGCTGAATATCTACTTGTGTAGTTTGGATATGTTGATCAGAGGTGTTATGAGGTGTTATATCCATAGTTTTAGGTTCTATATTGTTCAACAAAATAATTTGTGTTCACCAATGTTTGAACTGTGTTGTTGTGGGCTTCAAGAAAATTCACCACCAATAATTTACTGCTAACAAATTCACCTCCAACAATTCTTCATCAATAATTCATCACCATGAGAAATCCATCTCATGGAAATTTCACCTTCATGAATTGCTAGTGAATTGTTGGCAATGATTTTTCCACAATATGAATTTGTCATGGCGATGAATTGTAGGTGATGAATTGTTGGAGGTGAATTTGTTGGTGGTGAATTGTTGGCAGTGAATTTTCCTAGATTTTTTGTTGTGTTGTCTAAGAGAAATGGTTTTTCTTTACATTTCTCTACAATTTGGTTTTTGGTCTTATAGATCTGGAAGTGTTCTTACATTTCTCATATCTATCTTCAGTTTAATTTTTTTGGTTTTTGGCACTACGCAAGGTTGGATTCATGTACTATAATGTGTCAAAGGTTAATTGGGTGTACATGATGAGTATTTTCTTCAGGTGAAAGTTGTTGCAAAGGATATTTTGGATTTCAGGTTGTTGATGGAATATTCTAGATTGTGTTTAAGTGTTTTGTGTGGTCCATGAGTCATCTTTGGATTTGAGGAAGCATGTACTTAAATATTTAATGGTGTTAACATAGGTTCAACCGACCTTCATTGTTTGCACTGATTGCAAATATGCTTCATTGTTTTTGGAAGCATTGCATGGCATGTATGAATGGATTTAGGTCCAAGTTAAGGTGTGATGTTTTTTTCTTTCATTCCTCTCCACCAGAAGAATATTTAGTTTTGACCTAATTTGAATTTGCATGTTTGAGGTGCATATCCTACCTTGTACATTGGTTTCAAGGTTGAGGATGGAATATATATGTGTTGATTTGATGAAGTGTTTGTGATGTGGAGTGTTTTATGATGTGAAGTGTGAAAGTATAGAATATAGTGTGAGATTTAAAGCTTAAGACTATTGGAAGTAGTGAGCAGAAGGTGTCTACATTCTACAAAGAAAGTGTGAATGTTTTGGTGAAGCAGTGGTGAAACTTTTATGTTTCTTTGAGATGGGTTTCTCATTGTAAAAAATTTCTTTATTCTTCTTTCTATTTTGGAAGTGATCCCTTCTTTCTTTTGGGTAGTGATCCCTCTAACAGTGAGCCTATTGTATTCAGTGTTGCAATTACTTTATATTGTGAGCTAATCCACACCATGGTTATTCCCTTCTTAGGTTTTCCACGTAAATATTGTGTTCTCATGTGTTTGGTTGTGTTTACATTATTTTTTCTCATTTTTATGTTCTACTCATGCATTATAAGGGTTTAATGGCTGTTAAGGGTTTAAGGATTAATGTAGATCTGAATGTTAATGAGGATTTGATGTTTTAATGTAAAATTGATTCACCCCCTTCTTAGTTATCTTATGCATTCAACAATTGGTATCAGAGAAATGTTCCTTAGATTAAATATTAACCACTTCAAGTAGATCTTGGATGGCACACAAGAAGGAGGCTCCTATGTTTGATGGATTTAATTATGCATTCTAGAAGACTAGGATGGAAGGTTTCCTTATTTCTCTAGGATTTGGGATTTGGAAGCCTATTGAAACTAGATATACAATGCCTACAAATGGTCTGAGTACTGATGATGAGATCAAGGAATATGAGAAAAATGGAAAATCAAGGTATGCTCTTTTGAGTGGTCTTTCTAATTTAGAACTTGTGAGAGTTATGAGTCTCAAAACTGCTAGTGAGATTTGGAAAAAGACTGAAAGCATCTATTAAGGAGATGATAAGGTAAATCAAGCAAAGATATTGAATCTAAATACTAAATTTAACACCCCAAGGATGATATAAGATGAATATATTACATGCTACATGCATAGAGTGGAAAAAATTTTCAATTCCATTAGAATCCTTGGAGAAAAACTTGAATAAGGTGAGGTGCTAAAGAAGGTATTAATAACCCTTCCTAAAGCTTATAGTCATAAGGTCTATGCTTTTGAAGAAGCTCATAATTTAGATCATTATTCTAGAGATCAATTGTTTTGTTCTTTAACTAATTTTGAATTGAGAGAGTTGCATCCAAGTGATTCAAGAAAAGAGACTGCTTTTAAAATTAGCAAAGCGAAGAAGAATGAGGAATCTGATCTGGATGAGTTTTATGAGCTAGAATAAAACTTGGTGAGGAAATTGAAAAAGGGCACTAGAAAATAAAAAGGTAAGTTACCTTTTTTATGTTTCAATTGTGGAAATATAGGTCATTATTCTTCAATATGTTCAATCAAAGCTTCAAATGACAAATTTAAGGAGAATAAAGGTAAATCAATTAAGAGAAATTATTATGTTAAAGAAGATGCCAATATATCTGATAATGAATTTGATTACCTTGATGATGAGGATAATGAATGCTTGTTCATGGATCTAAATTTTGGAACTAATTCTGCTAACTCTAAGAGATGTATGAAGGAAGTTGCTCTGGAAGGTTGCAATGGAACTATGGTGACTTCTTTTCATGCTATAGAGGACGAAAACTATTGGATTGTTGATAGTGGAAGCTCAAATCACATGAAAGTGATAAAGTAAGTTTGTTAAACTTGAAAATTTGAAGGAGTTCTTAATTTTGGTGATGATACATCTACTAAGATATGTGGAAAAGTTTCAATCAGTTTTGATGGTAAGCATAATATAGATGATGAATCTAATTACCTTGATGATGAGGATAATGAATGCTTGTTCATGGATCTAAATGTTGCAACTAATTCTACTAACTTTGAGAGATGTATGAAGGAATTTTCTTGAGAAGGTCATAATGGAACTATGGTGACTGATTTTCATGCTAGATAGGACAAAAACTATTGGATTGTTGACAATAGATGCTCAAATCACATGATAGGTGATAAAGTAAGTTTTTTAAACTTGAAAAGTTCGAAGGTCTTCTTAAGTTTGGTGATGATACATTTGCTAAGGTATGTGGAAAATTTTCAATCAGTTTTGATGGCAAGAATAATACAGATGATGTTCTTTATGTTAAGGGGCTCTGACATAATCTTCTAAGTGTAGGAAAAATGTGTAGCAAAGGATGTAATCTTGTATTTTAGGATGGTGGTTGTGAGATCCTAAAAGGCTTTGAAACTCTAGTTGGTGCAGGAAGAAGGATAGATGGAAATTTTTATCATCTCAAAGGTGCTAATGGTATGTGCTTTATGACTTAAATCAATGAAAGTTGTCTATGACATAGAAGAATGTGTCACATAAATTTTAATAGCCTAGTTAGAATAAGCTCTACTCAAGTTGTGAGATATATTCTAAAGATTACAAAGCCTACAAATGTAGTTTGTAATAAATGCCAAGCCGAGAAGAAAACAAGAAAAAGGTTCAATATGAAAGAATATTCTACCACACGACCTTTGGAGTTGGTGCATACAGACCTTTGTGGACCTATAAGAACAAGAAGTTTTCAAGGTGATAATTATTTCATGTTGTTGATTGATGATTACTCTAGAATGACTTGGGTAACTTTTCTCAAAGAAAAATCAGAAGCTCTAGACAATTTTAAGGCATTCAAAACTATGTTTGAGAATGAAATGGATATGAAAATCAAATTTTTAAGATCTGACAAAGGTGGAGAGTTCACTTCCAATGAGTTTAATAGATTTTGTGAAGGTCATTGAATAAAGATATATTTTTCAGTTCCTAGGACCCCTCAGTAGAATGGAGTGGTGGAAAGGAAGAATAGGATTGTTCAAGAAGTAGTGAGGAAAATGATGAAAGAAGAAAACCTACCACAATTCTACTAGAGAGAATTAATTCATACTGTAGTCTATATAATTAACAAAGTGAAAGAAAGGATAAATAGTTCAAAGACTCCCTATGATTTGTGGTATGAAAAAACTCCTACTATCAAGTATTTCAAAGTGTTTGGAAGAAAATGTTATATCAGAAGGGATGAAGAAAACTTAGGAAATTTTGATGCTAGATATGATGAAGGTATATTCCTTGGGTATTCTACAAAAATAAAATCTTAAACCTTGGCACTATAATAAGAGGCTGAAAAGGATTGTTGAAAGTGCAAGTGTGAAAGTGGATGAAGACTTCCATAAAAGCTCAATACTGATAGATGGATATGAATCTGATGAGTCCTCTTGTAGAGAAGGATGAAGGTAAGGAAAAAAATTGTAGGTTGAAGAGGATGAAGCTCTAGAAGTATCCCTAAGACAACCAAATCTATGCAAAAGAATCATTTTGAAGATTGGATCATTAGTGACAAAAGAATAGGTGCATTGACAAGAAGAAATGTTGTAGTAAACATATATTTACTATCCAAATTTGAACCTAAAATAGTGATTGAGGTATGCAAAGATGAATTTTGGATCAAGGCTATGGAAGAAGAATCGATGCAAATTGAGGAGAATCAAACTTGGAAAATTGTCCCAAGACTAGTGAATAAAAATGTGATTGGAACTAAGTGGGTATTCTGGAATAAGATAAATGAGAATGGAGAAGATGTTAGGAATAAATCAATACTTGTGTGTAAAGGTTACTAACAAGTAGAAGGAATATAATTTGAAGAGACATTTTCTCCAATGGCAAGAATGGAAGCTATTAGGATGTTTTTAGTTTTTGCAGCACATAAGGATTTCAAATTTTATCAAATGGATGTGAAGTCTGCATTCTTGAATGGTGAGTTGGAAGAAGTATATATTGAACAATAGGAAGGCTTTCAGCTATCAAATAATCCTAATATGGTTTGTAGATTAAAGAAGGCATTATATAGACTCAACCAAGCTCCTAGAGCTTGGTATGCAAGATTGGATAGGTAATTGTTGTAGCAAGGATTCATTAAAGGTATCACAAATAGAAATATTTATTTTAAGGTTGAAAAAGATCAAATATTGATTGTGGTTGTGTATGGTGATGATATAATATTTGGAGGAAATGAAATTATGTGTAAGAAATTGTAAAACAGATGAAAAATGAGTTTGAAATGTCAATGTTTGGGGAGATGAATTTTTTCCTTGGACGACAAATCAATTAGATAAAGAAAGGTATATTCATTTCATAATCAAAGTATGCCAAGGAAATGTTCAAGAATTTTGGAATGAAAGAATAGAAACCAGTATGTACTCTTATGGTTATTGGTTGCAAGCTGAGTAAGAATGAAGAATCTCTGAAGGTTGATCAGACCAAGTATAGATCTATGATTGGAGGACTCGTGTATCTAACTTCTACTAGACTAGATATCATGTGTGTAGTTTGTATTCTGGATAGATTTAAAGAAGATCCCAAAGAGCCACATGTGGGAGAAATGAAGAGAATGTTTAGATATTTGATGGGCACTCTAGAACATGACTTGTGGTATCTAAAGGATATTGATTTCTCTCTAAGTGCTTATACTGATGAAAATTGGGCGGGTTGTGTGGATGAAAAAAAAACTAAAGTGGTGGTGCATTCTTTCTTGGAAGCAGGTTGGTGTCTTGGTTAAGCAAGAAGCAGGATTCAGTGCATTATCTACTACACAAGTAGAATACATTGTGGCAACATCTTATTGCACACAAGTTTTGTGGATGAAGTAGACCTTGAAGGATATCAGAGTGTCATATGGTGAACCTATTCATATCTTATGTGACAATAAAAGTGCTATCAATATTTCAAAAATTCGGTAATGTATTCAAGGACAAAGCATATTTCAATTTGGCATCACTTTTTGAGAGAGATGGTTGCAGGGAATGAGGTGAAGTTAAAATATGTTCCTACTAAGGATCAAGTTGTAGGTATCTTCACTAAGTATCTTCCTAATAATACTTTTGAGTATCTTTAAGAGAAGTTAGGGATTATTGGACCTCCTTATTTAAATTAGATGCATAAGAATATGCATCAATCCAGTGGATTTCAAGATTCATTCCTTGTTTTGGATTAATGTTGGTGGCTACTTATTAGGGGGAGTAGGTAGTGGCATCATTGGTTGTTGTAGTCAGAAGGAATAAGTGTTGTCATTGTGTGGTATATTGGTGTTTTCCTTTTTCATTTGTGTCAAAGAATATGTGCAGTACTTGTTGGTTAGTGAAGTATGGTGTGTACTTCTAAAGAAGAGTATGCAAAGAACTGGAATGCATAGATGCACAAAGAAGGTGTGAATAAAATAGATTGAAATAGTGTGATTGATGTCAAAGGGGATGTTTCCCTTTTCCATTGATGTCAAAGGGGGAGATATTTAAATGAAAATCCTTATGAAGTAAGGGGGAGCAGTGTGGACTAATGTGTAGTGCATGTGTTGGTTATTAGAGTTGCTAGTTGTTGTTTTTTTGTTGATGGTTTTTTATGTGTTGCCATCAACGAGAAAGGGGGAGATTGTTAGAATTATGTTTTATCATTGATGTCAACATATCTTTTTTGTTGCATTGATGTCAATCTATGGAGATGCTTTGATTGGTTGCATTATGTTGTCATTAGTAGTATCACTGGTGTCAACCTCTAGTGTTTCTTTGATGAGCATATGTTTGTCTATGTTCAACCCCTTGTGTGGTTGAGAAGGTTTTGTAGATATTGAGATGATTTTTTTGGTGCTTGGATTCTAAGTGATTTAGAGAAAATTTGAATAAAAGAGGAACTAGTGTGGTAAAGAGTGTTTAGTATGGTAGGGTAGTGTTCAGGTTTTTTCTTTGCATTTCTTCATGGATCAATATCTACGTGTGTGATTCAAATATGTTGATAAAAGGTGTTTTGAGGTGTTATATCCAAAGATTCAAGTTATGGATCATTTAACAGAAGAATTTATGCTCACCAATGTGTGAACTATGTTGTGCTATTTGATAGAAATGGTTTTACTCTGCATTTCTTTGTAGTGTGGTTTCTAGTCTTGTGGATCTAGAAGTGTTCTTACATTACTCATATCTATCTTCAATCCATTTTTTTTTATTTTTGGTGCTACACAAGGTTGGATTCATGTACTACAGTATGTGGAAGGTTAACTAGGTTTACAAGATGAGTATGTTCTTCAAGTGAAAGTTGTTGCAAAGGATTTTTTGGATTTTAGGGTGTTGATGGAATATTCTAGATTATGTTTAAGTTTTGTGTGTTGTCCACAAGTCATATTTGGATTTGACGAAGCATGTACTTAAATTTTTAATGGTGTTAACACAAGTTCAACCAACCTTGTGTGTTTACACTAATTATGGATATGCTTCAGTGTTTATGGAAGTATGATATGGCATGTATCAATGAATTTAGGTCTAAGTTAAGGTGTGATGTGTTTTTCTTTCATTCCTCTCCACCGCGAGAATTTTTAGTTCCAACCTATTTGAATTTGTGTGTTTGAGGTGCATAACCAACCTTGTAGATTATTTCCAAGGTTGAGGATAATATATGTGTGTGTGTGTGTTGAGTTGATGAAGTGTGTGTGGTGTGGAGTTTGTTATGATATGAAGTGTGAAAGTGTGAAATGTAGTGTGAGATTTAAAGCCTAAGACTACTAGAAGTAGTGAGTAGAGGGTGATTTCATTCTATAGAGAAAATGTAAATATTTTGGTGAAGCAGTGGTGGAAATTTTCTAATGCTTTGAGATAGATTTCTCACTATAAAAAAATTCTTTCTTCTTCTTTCTATTTTGGCAATGATCCTTTGGTAGTGATCCCTTCTTTCTTTTTGGTAATGAACCCTCCGACAGTGTGAAAGTGTGAAAGTGTGAAATGTAGTGTGAGATTTAAAGCCTAAGACTACTAGAAGTAGTGAGCAGAGGGTGACTGCATTCTACAGAGAAAGTGTGAATATTCTGGTGAAGCAGTTGTGGAACTTTTCTGATGCTTTGAGATAGATTTCTCACTGTTAAAAGTGTATTTCTTCTTCTTTATATTTTGGCAATGATCCTTTGGTAGTGATCCCTTCTTTCTTTTTGGTAATGAACCCTCTAACAGTGAGCCTATTGTATTTAGTGTTACAATTACTTTATATTATGAGCTAATCCTCACCGTGGTTTTTCCCTTCTTTGATTTTCCACATAAATATGGTTTTCTCATGTGTTTGCATTTTTTTGCATTGTTGTTTCTCATTTTTTTGTTCTGTTAATGTATGATAAGGGTTTAATGCTTGTTAAGGGTTTAAGGATTAATGCAGATTTGAATGTTAATGAGGGTTGATGTTTTAATGTACAACTGATTCACCCCTCCTCTTAGTTGTCTTATGCATTCAACATGATCTACCATTTTTCCTACATTTTCTTCATCCCTTTATATTTCCCTCTTGTGCTACATTTCTTCTCTTTACTAGGTTTGTTTTATTTTTCTTTCTTTTGCATTTATTTTCATTGCTAATTTGATGATTTCAAATACCTCTCTCTTCTTCTTTTTTTTCCCTATTCCCATATGTATCCTTGATCCATACTTCTATCTTTTCCTCCTATATCAAGGCTTTGAAAGAATATTTTGAATAGTCACATCTTTTCAAGGATCTCTAGGATCCTTCTCCCTTTCCACTTGTCATCCCCTAATGGCCTACCCCCTCTCACAGAGGCAGTCCTTAGGATCTGACAACTTTTTTTATTTTTTTTCCAACTTTCCTACTTATTTTATGCTTCTAATTTCTTTATTGTTCTCTCTAGGGTCTTGGAAATGGAACCAACATTGGAAAGAGAAATGGGTAAAGTACAGTCCAAAGATCTATACCTTGGTACTCCTTGAGTAATTTTTTATACCCCAGATGATACGGTAAGAGAAATAGGCATATACGATGAGAATCTATAAGGAATACATGACCTACATTATTATATTAGCAAAATAAAATTCTCATATATCCATAGCACACATATTTTCCTTATAAATCCTTTATATATGATATTAGAGTAGATATAAAAGGGCAGGTGTAGTCTCTACTTGAGTAGTATGTTTATCTTATTTTATTAGTACATATCTATCTCTCTATATATTACATATGGCATATACACATGTGTTCCCTTGAAGGAACATGACTCCTACTAGTGACTAATTTCTTTTCCTAGTACCACGGTCTTCTTTCGATACTTTATGGTATGTTTTTCTTCTGCCCTTGACCTGCTAACAAGCATATAATAAAAAAATAAAATTATGAATGGAAAGAAAGAGAATTTATTATGTGCTCTTAAATGTAACTTTTTAGACTCATTTAGTTGTATGATCTCTAAAATGAAATTCCATCATGGAAATATTTTAGCAATATGTGGGGCTCTACACATTCTCCATAAATCCTAATAATTCTAGTACCTGAGCATAGAAACCAATCATTATAATTTTGGTGAAAACCATTTTCTATAAACCTATCCTTTAGTCTCAGAAGCTTCATCACTTTATTAGATAGCCTATTGCTCTTACGACCAAAAAATAAGCATTACCTACATGAAAATATTATTCAAAAATGATATAGTTATATTCTTTATAGTGCATATCCTAAATATGTGTATGCCCTTGAATTGGCATAGGTTTTAATTCAAGGTTCTACAATTATAACTACAATTCTTTGTTCCACACCTTTTTTCCATTGCATATAAAAAGTGGCATAGTATGGAGTACCATTTGAAGTGAAAAATCCTATCATCGCCCTTCATGGCCACCTTTTCCTTATGGACTCCATTAACAATGTAGGAATCATAGTCAAATTATTTTTTCACATTCCTATGTTGAATATTAGCATCCATCATCATTAAAGGAATTGGAATTTGGGTCTTAAACTCAATTTCCAATACCTAGTATAGATGATAGTAGGTCCTTAGGAAATGTATTGAAAGGCTCCAATTCATCCCTAGAAAATGATGGATTTTTTCAAGGGTTCTCTTCTTGCAGTGTGGTAACCACCTTACTCTATAGCTAAAGTTATCCCTCCTATATTCCCTATTTAACTCATTAATATTAATTGGTGCATTGGAAATGAGCCTAAGGTTGAACACCTCACAAATAAATTATCTATTTAGGACCATCAATTTCTCCCCTAGAAATTTTGAGGGTTCTTATTTGTTCATTGTACATGATGTAAATTTCTCTGATTAACTCCACATTGATAAAAAAAACATTGGGTACTACTAGCTTCCCCAAATCACAACTTTGAATGTTGGAGATAGGATGGTATACACTACTTCTTTGATAGTATTTGAACAAATCCCATCCTTAGATGCAATTTGTTACATCTCTCATTGATTTAAATCTATCCTAGATCCTATCAAATAGAATCCCAATTTCTTGGGCATGTCTCACTCTTTTAGAGGAGCCAAGATGTAAGTCTAACAAATCCTACTCAAGCCCTCATTTAGTTTTTCCACTTTGATTCTTTGACTCATTTTAGGGTTCTTACAATTTACAAGTAGCAATAGTTTCAAGGATACAAAGAAACAACTATTCCTTCTAGAAATTCCCTAGGAAATTGAGATCCTATAGCTTGAATACTCTTTACAACATAAAAAAGGAGAAAATGATCTTAATTGTCACATGGCACAAGAAACCCTAATTTTGAAATTTTAACAGAAATTTCACAATAGTGTTCTTCTTTGCAATTTTCTCTTTGATGACTTTAGAAAATGATTTCAATTGATTTCAATTAACATCCTTAAAGGGATGATAGAAATTAATAATTTATGGTCATTAATGTCAATAAAAGTGAAATCACAATGCCTCTTATGAGTTGTTTTACAAATTTAAACTTGGACTATTAATATATTTTCAAAATAAAATTGATCAATAGCCAACATATTAGCACAAAATAATTTGAAATGGAAAATACCAAAGTTGCACTATGAGAATGAATTATGTTGCAATTTCACTTTAACACCTATTAAAATTCTTTCGATTCATGAAGTTAGCCTCACAAAAAATACTTGGGTTAAAATATGCACAAACTAAATTTATTCACTTGGAAATCATGGAATCCATGTGTTACAATAGCATAGTGGTGTAGCTTCAAGAAATATTGTTTTATAAAACCTACACTATAAAGGAATGTCATGTTGAAATGAGAATGTGAAATTTGGCATACACTTATTTGTCTCCTCTATTTCAATTAGAAGCTTAATAAGGACCAAATAAATAATCAGGTCTACTCCACATGGATAAAAAATATCATCATAGTGCATTAGCACAAACCCAATTTAAGGGAAAATTTTAGAACTATGCTACAAGGAAGTGTTGTGTTGCATCTGGTCCCACTCAAAATTTCATTAACATATTTATTCAAAGAGATGAAACATGATGTCATAGTGCATGAATGCAACTTAAATTGGTGGATATTTTGGATCCCATGCTACAAAGATAAAATACACTCTAGTCATGACAGGAACACCTAACATATAGTGGCCCCATAAATTTTATTGTTGCTAGACAAGGGATAGGAAATAATGCACATGCCAAAATAGCATGATAGTGTAAAATTTAACCAAACATAGATATAATGAATATGATATGAAGAGTGAATGTGCTTAATTCAAGTACTACCATGTGGATATAGGTAGGGACCACTAAGGAATCATATAGTTGCAAGCGGATAAGAAAAAATTTAAATATTCAAAGGAAAATATCTGATCAGTTAAAAAAACTAATGCATTGATAAAATGAAATAGACCAAGAAATGAAATAGTGAATTAAGTGGATTCAAAAAGCTCAATCAGTCAACATAAAATTAAAATGTTAGGGTACATAAGTGTAAGTTGGAGGTTTACATTCTTAGAAGCTTGTATAAAGCCTATTTTATAATCAAAAAACCCTAGTAAAATGTAGAGCATAATAAAGTCATCCCTTGGGGTGATAAAATCCCCAAGTAGGCCTCCTAATGGGAAATCAATTATAGGTGCTTTTGGTCACCCAAGATCACTTGAAGTGTAAGGGGAGAGCATGCACACTAGCTAGCACCCTTGGGTTGTAATAGAAAAGAGAAGAATGGAAAGTGTGAGACTTTTGATCACCAAGATTGCACTATGAATAATGTGAGAACATATGCCTTAAAAAAATTTCTAACACATAATACAATTTCATTCAACTTCTAAGCTAATTTAATGCAACTAAACTAGTAGGAAATAAAAACCTTAGACAATGAGTTTCCATGATGAGGTAAGACATTTCCCATGGTGAATGCAATGATGCGACTGATTATGGTGTTTTTGTGTGTAGCGTGGGTGCGGGCTGGGTTTTGATAACCTAACCATGTGCCCTATGTTGCATGTACAACCTCTTTGATACATTTCAAGGGTGTCTATCTACTTTCATTGGTCATGAATTTCAGGATCGCAAGGATTTTCTTCTCACCTATTGCTTGTAATGCTTCAAATTTGGGTGCCTTCCTTCTCTAGGCTACGTTTAAGGGGCGACTAGTATTTTTTCGTGTCATGGATTTGGGGGGTTGTGGCTTCTTTTTGATGTGAAATATGTTCAATTTTCTTCCTTTTTGTTGTGTTCTCCTTGATCCTTGTGGCGTGGGGTTTCTTTCTTTGCTCTTTGGTTTACATTTTTCTAGCTTTCTAACTATTTTGGAGGTTTTTCCCCTCTCTTTTTGGCTTCCTCCTATTGCTTTTTCTTGTGAAGCTTAAATTTTTTTCCTCTTTGTGGGTCTTGTGGTGCATGTGGTGGATTAGCTTTTCTTCCATGCATGAATTTTTGTGAGGCCTTGAATAGACTAGGCGGTTCATCTCCAACTTTGGATGAAGGAATAGATGGTATGAATATGGCTAAACAAGGTGAGGGTTATTCAAATAATGGTACTTATAGAGTGAAAAAAGTGAATGGCTATCTGGAATGTTCTCAAGACCAATTGATCTTGGTGATTCAATCGGGGTTAGTGGCTAAATACATGGAGTATTTGAGCAAACATGTCTTGATTTGTAAGTTTATAGGGATGTGGGTCTCGCTCCCATTTTTGGAATCTTGGATTTGAAGGATGTGGAATCCTGAAGGTGATTTTGACATCATGTTGGTGATGAATAATTTTTTCATGGTTGATTTTTCCTACTTATCTAACAAGAATAGGGCTTTTGAGGGTGGCTCATATTTCTACAATTAAGTGGGTCTTTTCATTAAACCATGGCATGTAGGTTTTAACTCTATAGAGGAGCTCCCCTTTAGGGATCCTATTTGGGTGCAACTCTTGTCCCTGCCTTTGGGTTCTGGAAGCATAACATTTTACAGATGATTACCCTTTTTCTTGGAAAACATGTTGATCCTTTGCAACAAACTTTGAATAAGAGGGTAATTTCTTTTTCCCGCATTTGTGTGGAAATTGACTTGAATAACCTGATATCAAATTCATACAAATTTTTGTTGGGTCTTCTTCTTGGACTTAGCAGTTAGACTACAAGGCTTTACGCTTTACCTTTTAGATGTAGGATGTGCCATGAATATGGTCACTTATAGAGGAAATCCCATAGGGTCACTCAAGCTTCTAGTGAGGGTAATTCTCCCTCTTTTGTTGCTCCAAAGAGGGATAAAGGGAAAGATCTAGTGCAAGGGGGATTGGTTGATAAGGAGGGATTTGTACCTGTTCAGTTTTGTAATAGGGTAGGGGCTTGAAGCATAGTCTTAGAGATAAACAAGATGATGATACCTTCAATATATTTGAGGTCCTTGAGGATTTCTTTTAGGAAGAAGGTGTGGCCATGGATATGTAGGTGCCAGTTGGTGGGTAGGATGAGGGTCACCTTGACAACCTAGCATATTTTGCTCTTAACCCCTCTTAGATGGGGGATCAAGAAGCTCAAATGGATACATATTTACTACCCTTTTTTCCTAGGCTGGAGGGGGTGATTGAGACTCCATAGGTGAAAGAAGGATTATATCTTCTTGTTTCTAGTCTTGGTGCAAAGAAGTAGGTCATTAGAAGTGGTAAAAGTAAAGCCTCTTCCCTTGCTTTGGGCCTACTTAAAAAACCCCCCAAGAAGGGCTCTCTTGAGAGATCCCCTAAGGTTGGTCAAAAGAAGTATCAAGAGAAAGTTAAGTTGACTAGTGATAATTTGGTTGAGTCTATATCAATGAGAACCATTGATTCTCATTTCTCTCAACCTCAAAGATGATTGTGTTATCTTAGAATGTAAGGGGTATGAATAACATCCCTAGACAAAAGGCTATTCATGAGTTGATATGTGTTCATTCTCCTAACTTGATTTTTCTTCAAGAGAATAAGTTATCTATTGCTAATATGATGAATTTGGCTTCTATAATTTAGAGTAAAGGCTAATTACAATGTGTGGGTGTGCAAGGTAGTTCCAAAGGGGTTGTTTGTCTATGGGATCTATGCAGATTTGTTTTTTTTGGGTGGATTTCTAGGAGGAAATCTATTTCTCTTGTTGCATCTTTTTTGGAGCCTAGCGAGGTTATCCTTCTCTCTAATCTCTATGCTCCAACTGATCTTCTTGGTAAGACTCTTCATTTATCTCATGTGATATATTTCCATTCTCTTACTCCTTTGCTTCCTTGGATTGTTTTAGGTGACTTTAATGCCATCCTCTGATTGGAGGAAAAGATTGGAGGTACAGCTTGCTAGAACCCTCTTCAATGCTTTTGAGGGATAATATTTCTTTCCTAAATTTTTTTGGTATCAAACCTTTTAACGAAATGGTCAGATGGAATAATAGGAGAAGTGGGGAGGCTAGTATTTTTTAAAGGGTTGATAGGTTCTTGGTTTCTAGCTTTTGGGTTGGTGAAAGATGGTTAACTATCTCAAATATTTTATATTGGAGAAGATCTTATCATTGACCAATAAAATTCTCAGCCTGCATCTCCAAAGGTTCTAAAAGATAATCCTTATATTTCCAATTGATGTGGCTTTGGGATTCGTCTCTTCATGATCTTGTTCCAATTTGGTGGTGATATAGGAAGCCAGCTTATGGCACTAAAATGTACACTTTCAACAAGAGATTGCAATATGTCAAATATATGTTGAAAAGGTGGAATAGAAGTCACTTTGGTAATGCTTTTCAGGTGAGGTAATCTGCCCAATCTCATTTAGATTCCATTACTAGATAGATTTAGGACCATGCTCTTTCTGAGGAAAATTGCAAGTTGGAAACTGAGGCTTTAAAAAAGGTTGAAGAATGGGAATTGAGGGAGAAAATTTTATGGAAGCAGAAGTCTCGTACTGATTGGATCTAGGAAGTGGAAAAAATACTTCTTTTTTTCACAATTATGTGAAGGACAAAAGAAAAGGTAATTTCATTTCTTCTCTAAGTACATCAAAAGGTAACCTTAATTCTTCCTTTGGTGCAATTTCTAATTAAGTTATTCAATTCTTTTCCTCTTTCTTCACTGAGGACTCTCCCCCTACCTTTGTGGAAGAAGCCCATATTTTAAATTGTATTCCTTCTTTGGTCTCTAATGAAATGAATGATTCTCTGATCAAACCTTTTTCTATGAATGATCTCTATAAGTAATAGTGTTCCTTTTGAAGAAGGGAAAAGACCCAAGGCCAGATGGTTTCCTTGCTGAGTTTTTTTAGGAGTTTTGGGATTTTATCAAGTTGGATCTCCTTGAGTTTTTCGAGGAGTCTCTTAGGAGCAAGTAGATTCTAAGAGCTATGAATTCTATTTTTCTTCCCCTTGTTCTGAAAAAGGAAGGAGCCAATTCTTTTGATCTTTTTAAACCTATAGCCTTGTGTAATGTTGTGTAGAAAATTATTACTACGCTCATTGTTGAATGTCTCAATCCATGGCTGGAAAGGACAATTTCAGAGGAACGGGGTAGGTTTTTTGCTAGTAAGTAGATTCTTGATGGGGTTGTTATTGTGGCATAAGCTATCCATTCCATGGCCTCCTTAAAAGAAAATGTTATGTTTATCAAACTTGATATGGCTAAGGAGTACGATCATATTAAATGAGATTTCCTTACTAAAATTTGGTGGGATTTTGGTTTCTATGGTGACTCAATTGATTAGGTCATGAGCTATGTCACTTCTACTTCTTTCTTTGTGCTTATCAATGGTGAGTCTTTTGAAATTTTTGGACCTTCTAGGGGTCTTCAGCAAGGTGACCCCTTGTCCCCCTACTTATTTATCCTAATGGCTGAAGCATTAGGATGGTTTCTTAAATCTAGTGTGGAACTTGGTCTTATTTAGAGTTGGAAGTGGAGTAGCAACTTACCCCCCAATCCCATCTCTAGTTTTTGGATGACACTACCCTGATGTGTATGGCCAGAGTTGAAGAAGTGGTGAATCTAAGAAAAACCCTAGATATCTACTTCGCTACCTCAGGACAAAGAATCAATGAGGGTAAATCCTTAATCTATTTCTTTAATACCCCTGTGATTAGTGTTCTGAACCTATTCTAAATCATGCAAAATAGAATGCAAAAAGAAGGAAAAGACACTGAACACCTCAAGATAGGGCTACATTAAACTTTAAACAAAATAAAGATAAGCAAGTAAATTTTACCTTGTTCAAGCTACTCCTTGGTTGGCCCTTGGATCTTTGGTGTTTTGTGTGATCCTTTGATGGCAAGGTGGATGAAAATGGATTCAAAATTCTCTAAATGAGATGAGGGATGCAATGAACTATGTTGGTAGTCATATGGATGAGTGAAAGTGTAAGAAATCAAAGCTTCAAAGCATGCAACAATGGAGATTCAAGAATACGAGTGTTTGAGAGCTAGAATAAAAAAGTGTGTGAATACCTAATGAATGAGAATGAATGAAAATAATTCATTTTAAGGGAGAATTCTCTAGAGAATTAAATGGTCATGATTGACCCAACATGGCCAAGATGGAGGGATATGGTGAGTTGAGGACTCACAAGTCCTCACATCTTTCCATGTGGAAATGAGATGGAAAAAGGATGTGGTGAGGTGGAGGTACTTGCAAGTACCTTGGGATGAGGAGAAGATTTCCTCAAAAAGGAACTTCTTTTTCCCATATGAGAGGAAAGTGACATATGATGAATTTTAGTATTCCTCAAAAATCTTCACGAGGAATAGAAGTGGTTGGGAAAATAAATGTGAATTTTAAATTCACATGATTGAAAGGGATAAGGTGTTTGGGAGAATAAATATGAATTTTAAATTCATATGAGAAGCACCTTGTGCATAAGACAAGGTTCTTATGAAGGAGGCTAAAAAGTACCTTGTCGATAAGACAAGGTCCTTATAATAGAAGGTTCTTGGCTCCATGTGACTAATGTGACACGAGAGGAGTTTTAGAACTCCTAAAAAATTGCATGGGGAAGAGGAGATTCTTGGAGGGATAAATGTGAATTTTAAATTCACATTAGGAAAAGGGTATAAGCTAGATGTGGAAAATGTGAAGGTTGACCAAAAATATATGCTAAATATAGTAAGGGGATTAGATTAAGGTTGTGCAAACAGGTGATTAAGAAATTTAATGAGAGATTAGAAGCAAGTGGGAGAATATGGAGGATGTGACATTAATCCTAATTAAGGTGTGCACATCCTAATCATGGATTAATTAAATTAATCCAAATTAGAAGAGGGTTATGGAGGATGTGACAAGAAGAGAGAAAAAGAAGAATTTAAAATTGATTTAAATTCAAAAAGGTCAAATGACTAAATTAAATAAATTGATATGTTCATTTAATTTAGAGAGGAAAGGCTGAAAGGTAAAGTATTTAATGGTTAAATTAAATACTTTAGGAACCTTACGAAAAGGTAAGATATTAATTAAATGAATCATTTAACTAATAGTGATGAAATAGACATATAAGGGAGACAAGCTTGACCATACGGAAGTGGTCAAATTTGGATGTCTACATTTTTCCCCTCATTGAAATATTGTTAGAATAACAGTGTTTCGAAGAAAAGAAAATGCAGATGACTTTATAGAGGAAGTGACTAGAGAATTATGCCCTAGCGTGGGAGAAGTTCCATGAACTGCCCAAACGGAGGGAAATGAAGGTGGATGCCCCAATCTCGCAAGCAAATGACCTTGACGGAGGAATGGAGGAAAATGGTAAGGTATGCCCCCTCAAGAGGTTGGTTGGGGAAGAAAAAGGGGCCCTAGATAACTTCTCGATATGAGGAAATAGAGGACACGGTTGGATAGATCTCAAAAAACCATGAAGATTGGATTTTGAATGGAGTCAAATGGACACACAGTTTGCAAATGGTGGACCCAGGAAGTTAGAGGATTAGTTGAAGTAAAAGAGGTTTAAATAAAGGGTAAAAATACCCTTCACTTAAAAAAGTAAACAAAGGAGGGAAAAAGCTATATAAGGTAATTTGAGAAATTATCACTCCTCATTTGCACACCTGACAGTTGAGTGAGAGAGAGAGAAGATGAGAGAAAGGAGACGAGGAGACGAGGATGTCAAATGATTACAACTCTGACATCATCCATCGGAGGGGTGAGGTATGGAAATTTTATCATGAACTCATGGTTCCACGCTAGGTTAGATTCAAAACACTTTTGGTGGTTTTAAGCATTTTATGATGTATTTTGGAGTTTTTATGTTTTTTGAAAATATGGGTTTGTGGATTGGGTTAGTTTAGAAAAATGGGTTGGGGCAAAATTTTGATTTCACCGAGCGGGTGGTCAAATCGCCTGTTAGAGGCGAAAAGAAGGGGAGTGATTTTTCCCAATAAAAAGGTAAATGCACCCATAAAAATGACAAATAAATGCCCAAAAAGGACAGAGGGACAAGAGGGCAGGGTGGATTTTCCCTGGGCAAGGGAAAATCCTCCCAAAAAAAATAAAGGGTAGTTAGTTGGGCAACCCTACCCAAGAAATGAGTGACCCCATCCTGAGGAGGGGCAACCCCGCCCAGGTGGGTTCACTCACCTTTGGGGCGGGTCCTTCTGCCATCCAGGGCGGGTCCACCTCAGGCTAGGGGTGGGATCGCCCCAAGCCAAAGCGGGTCCGCCCCAGCCCACCCTGGACTGGAGCGAGCTCACCTTGAGCCAAGGCAGGTCCACCCCGAGTCGGGGTGTGCTCACCTCGAGCTGGGGCGAGTCCACCCTTGGCTAGAGCAGCTTTGCCTCGGACTGGGGTAGATTCACCCGTCAACTAGAGCGAGTTCACCTTGGGCTAGGGTGAGTTCTCCTAAAGCAAGGGGGTTGCCAAGGGGTAGGGGGAAGAAAGAAAATGGAGACAACAAAATAAGACCAAGAAAGATGGGTAAAAGTTGGGCCAAAAGAGGGGGAGGGGGAAAATTAGTGAAAATATAACTCAGGGACCAGAAAAGGGGAAAAGATGAGGAAAAAGAGAAGATGACTGACATATGGTGTAGGATGGATGCAAAGCTTTGACAACTTGCAGACATGTGAGAGGCGGTCAGAGGTGTTGGTGGCAACGATGGCAGCCATGAATGGAGCGGATCACGAGGCTTTGTCACAGATAGGATTGCTACATTTATTAGGATACCTGACGATTAGAGCCCATTGGGAAATGCTAACAGCCTTGATAGAGCGATGGAGTTTGGAGACATCGACTTTCATCTCTCGGCAGGGGAGATGACAATGACTTTGGAGGATGTATGGCAGATACTAAGGCTACCTATAGCAGGCTACCTAGTGAGTGCAATGACATCCATGGGGGCAGAGCTGGATTATACCATGTGGGTGTTTTTTGAATGAGATGACCTACCTGTGCAGAGGGTGGGATTAGATGTGGACCAATGTTTGGCATTGGGGGTGCCACCATTACCACTATACCTATGTGGATTGATTAGTAGATTATTGCTACCAGACCAGTGTGGGCGCTTCTACAGCCTGAGGTATATGGAGGTGATTCATCATATCATCAAGGGGAGAGAGGGATAGTTCACATGAGGTACATGTGTACTAGCACAGTTGTATAGAGACATGCATGTCATATGCTACCGAGAGGAATTCAACATGACACAGGTGACTCTGTTGTATGTATGGGTCTGGGAGAACATCAGTGTCACCAAGCTAGGAGTGGTGAGAGTGGGACTAGAGGATGAGACAGCACCAATGGCTTGCTGGTATGGGTTAGGGTACAGTTGGGTATGGCACTATAAGGGATAGGGGGATCTAGACAGATGGAGGAGGACATTAGATGACCTCAGGAGGAGCATATAGTGTGGAGGTTGTATATGACATGGAAATTTTTGAGATGGAAGAAAGATGAGGTAGGGAAGAGAGGGTACTTCTACACTAGATGCTTCATAGTTGGGAGGGATCCAAGGACAATGGAGACATATAGACCAAATAGGGTGGCTAGACAATTTAGGGTTACACAGGACATTCTACAAGGACCAAATAGGTTTTGATAGATTATGCGAGATCGACCATGGGGAGAGTTGATTTCACTAAGGTTTGCAAGAGAGCATTGGGAGACATTGCAATTATTACCCTACTTAGGTAGGATCGGGGGGAACATCGATGAGGGAGTGAGTTCGATATGCTGCATGGTATCTTTGTCATCAGTCCAAATGGATCACTCTAGAGGAGTTGATTGTAGGGGCACTGGGTTTTGGGCTAGAGAATGAGCTATGATTGACAGGTCAGAGGAGAGGACAGGAGGTAGCTAGAGCAGCAGTGCAGTAGGAGTATGTGGGGGTCACAAGACAACAGGATAGAGGAGAGGGTGAGGTTGGTGCCACAGGATAGTCGGAGAGGATGAGGAGGAGGAGGAGACAGTGGAGGAAAGCTAGAGTGAGGTTTTACATAGAGGAGGGGAGAGATGAGGCATGGATGGTAGAGAGGGATGGGAGAGGGCAGGAGGGAGCTAGAGAATTAGGGCAACAAGAGAGAGGACAAATGGCAGCTGGGGCCACAGAGCAGCAAGAGAGGGTGAGGAGGAGACCATGGAGGAGAGCCAAGGTGGAGATCAGGGGAGAGGATGGGAGAGATGATGTAGATGTGGATATGATGGATGAGAGAGATGAGGGAGAGGTAGAAGTGATGGATATGGATGTCCATGATATTCCCCCATTGGCCATGGTTCCACCGATAGCAAAGGACCTGGCTATATTGTTGTGAGGGGCCATGGCGAGATTATAGATCATCGAGCAGAGATTGAGAAATACAAAGGTGGTGAGATGAATATTAGAGGTAGAGGTGAGCAGGTTGTGAGCAGAGGTAGAGAGGGTGTGGGAGGAGGGGAAAAGGGACTATGATATCCTAGTAGATGAGGCTTCATGGTGCATGGCAGAGATACCGGCAGAGAGGGATAGTCTGAAGGTGGTGGTGAGACAACTACACGAAGAGGTGACGTGGCTAGAGTGGGAGGTATCCTAGGAGCATGAGGAGACGATGGCTGTGAGATGGGAGAGGGATAGGTTAGAGGCAGTGATGGCTATACAGAAAGTGTGAGGACAAGGAAAGTTGGGAGGAGTGATAGACCAGGCATTGGCAGAGGCTCTGGCATAAGCTGAGAGGGACATGGATGATTTGAGGATATAGGTGGAGAGGCTACTGAGAGAGAGGACTAAGCTGAGCTGGGAATGAGATGAGCTCTATGATAGATTCAATGTAGTAGGTCAGATAGTGGGAGACATAGGTCTGATGCAGGAGAGGGAGGATGCTATGAGGATAGAGAAAGATGAAGTACAGGAACAGGTGCAGACCTTGTAGAGTGAGAGAGACATAGTACAGATACAGGTATAGACCCTATAGGGGGAGAGGGATTTAGCACAAATACAGGTACAGACCCTATAGAGGGAGAGGGATGTGGCACAAATATAGGTGGAGACCCTGTAGAGGGAGAGGGATATGGTAGTGGCATGAGCATAGGTAGTAGAGAGAGAGAGATGCAGCACAGGCCCAGTCATAGGTAGCTCAGGGTGAGGGTGGTGAGATGGGGAAAAAGGTACAGAGATTGCAAGCACAAATATAGGCTATGGAGGTTGAGAGGGACAAGACCAAAAAGCAGGTGTCATGGATGAGGGCAGAGAGAGATCAATTGATATTGGTGTAGGACACATGGGCGCAAGAGTGGAGATCCATTTGTGGGGATCAAGACATATATAGACATGAGTGGAATGCAGTCAAGTATCAAGATATGGAGAGAGATGAGTATATGAGGGAGGCATCTTTATGGACGTATGCTTATCAATAGATAGTTCCAGATTCAGCACAACACACAGCTCACTATGTCTGACAAGTGCCTCAGATGCCAACACCATCCCAGTCACTAGGGACACGTACCTGAAGGTATAGAAACTATCAAGCAACTTTGCCATATAGAGGTTTAGTGCCCAACTCTCCATAGAGGTCATATTTGGGCATCTCATGGGAGAGATGATAGAGGGCAGGTGATAGGATTCCAGTATTTGACAGGTGCATGATGGATGTACAGTATAGAGCAACAGAAATCAGAGTTGATCTAGAGCCTTGTATTTATATTTTATTTGATGATATATGTGATGGATATGTATTTTGGTTATATGATGGACATTATTATGGATTGTGTGATGGACATTCATATTTTTATCTTTATATATGATATGCGACTACCCTTATTGACACTATGTGATGCTTATGTCATGGATGATTTTTTTATGCATATGTATGTGATGATGATTTTATGATGGATGATCATGATGATGTGATATAGGTACATGCTTATGATGATGTATGTTGATGTTTATATGGATGAGATGTATGATATGTATTATGACTAACATGTATGATGAAAGATGTGATTTATGACTTTATATGTTATGGATGTGGTTCTAACAACTTGTGATGCAGGTGGCGATGTATCCAATGTGTTAATGCTATGGATTAATATGGAAATGAATAATGAATGCAATGAATCTAAGATGTTTATAATAACCAAATATGATTAGTCTAAACAACGTAAACAAATATGAGATGAGAATGTACATTAAATGAGATGCAATGGGCCTATAATGTGGAATGAGATGTAGTCAAACACCTTACAAACACTAATGGATAAATGAAATGCAATGTGGATGGTAAATGGATTTTATTTTCAATCACACTTGCTTTGACTTATAAAAAATAGAGATGTGTGAGATATGAGTGTGATATCCTAATATGAAATGTAATGCAACATGAACACAAGTGCCAATAACGACTTGCATAACAATGAAGGTAGATGGGTGTGAAACTGCACCTGTCAAGAATCGTAGGTATCCTAAGAAGAATGGGGGATGGAAGGTGATTGTTTACACAACCAAAATCATAGGTCATAGGTTAGGTATGAATACAATGCAAGAGGAGTGATCATGAAATTCAATCCTAATGTAATTTTCCATTTTTGGAGCACTGATTTTTGCTATAGCATAAGACTCTAAGTACCATGGTATGTAAACCAAGGAAAATTAGCGTCTAATGTACAAAACAAACACAACAAACAATAAGGCTATCCCAACACCCCAAATTCTCAATGACTTTGGTCGAGCCAGGTATTGGGATAACCACAGGCACAAGAGGATGTCTTAGTGTAACAAAAGACCTTAGGGATCTTGGTGGGTACTACGCGGGACAACGAAGAAGATAGCAACAAAGAAAGAAAGATCAAGATATTCCCCTAGGTTAACGAATCAAAACACACCATAATATGATAGATCATGGCAGCCTTGAAAGGTTGTAATAGGGAGCTCAAATGATTAAATGAAATCCAAAAGCATTAAAAGGTCACAATCAATTTAAAAACATCCTTTTCCATGAGATCGAGAGGATGGATGGGGTTGATGAGTTCTGTTAGGAAGGATGCATCCTATTGAGACCAAAGATGGATACTAGACTAAAAGATTGATAAATGACACAAGAAATTCTTAAACCAAATGAATATCATGAAACGAGTGGATCTCATTTGTGAAGAACCAACTAGATAAGGACATACTTGATGACATGACACTAGATATGAGACACAAGACTAACACACCCTAACGACCTAGGGGCTTGGGGGAAAATCGAAGGTTAGCCTTGCCTATGTGAAAGCACAGAGCCCTCATAGTTTAAGAAAATATTGTGGATAAAAGTAGAAAGAGGAATAATGGAGATGAGCGATGGAAAATGATGACAAGAACTGACCAAAAACAAAGCCTAGGGGGTGGATCAAATGATCAACCTTTCCTACATGCAAGCGCAAGGGAAATGTACTTCAAAAAGGAAAAATACGAACCAAGGATAAGAGCGAAAAGGGGACAATGAAGACCATGAGAGGTGGCCACAACGGGATTGACAAAATTCCATGAGGGTGGATCAACTAATCAGCCTTGCCTACATGAAAGCACAAGGGCAATGTAGTTCATCAAAAAGGTTAACACGATAGGATGGGATCTAAATGGAGACCAACATGATGAAGGAACTTAAATGGGAGCGAAGGAATAACAAAATGACTAGACAAACAACACAAGCTTTGATTAGTATAAAATCTTAGGATGACAGATAGCGGATGAAGCTTGTCCAATGCTCAACCAAAATATTCCAAGTGATGGGATGCAAGGTGCGAACAGAAGATGTGGGATTTGGATGGATGGAAGCATGAAGTAACGAGGACGTATGGTAGATAATGATTAAGCCCTTTACGAATGGAACTTGTGACCAAGTTTTCACCAAACATACTTATCCAAGGTGCCACCAAGGGTGGTTTTCACCATAAGATGAATTATTTCTCTTTACTATTTTTGGATTTTTTCTAATTCTTCATTTTTTTGAATTTTTTTTAATTTTTTTTTTGTATTTTTTGAATTTTTTTTACTTTTTTTTTGTATTTTTTGGATTTTTGCAGGAGAGGATACCCCAACTGATTTAAGTGTAGAACCTCTTCAGGTGCATAATGTTAATGGGATCCTTTATGGGCTCTCCCTCAGATGTTGCAAGTCTAGAGGCCCCTAATCCATATTTTTCAGTGATGACATAAGGACCAAGCCAATATGCTTCAAATTTTCCCTTCTTTTCTCGGTCCTGTTGAGTGTGTTGATTTTCCTTGAGGACTAGATCACCAACATTGAACTAATAGGGAAAAACCTTCTTGTTGTTGCTTCCTTTCAGGCGATTTTGATAGGCTTGAAGGTGGTCATATGCTTTGATCCATCTTTTTTCTAAGAGTTCTAGCTGGAAAAGTCTCACAACTCAAGCATCTTCATCATTGATAAGATTCTTCAAGGAGATTCTCAATGATGGTATTTCAACCTCAATCGGAAAGATAGATTTGGCACCATAGATGAGAGAATATGGAGTGGTACTGATAGAAGTGTGGTATGCCCAAAGGGTGAGATGAATGTGAAGGTGCCATTCTCGACCAATACTGTTGACCACCATTTTAAGGATTCTAATGAGGGTTCTATTGGTGGCTTATGCCCGACCATTACCTTGGGGGTAATAAGGCATTGACCAACGATGTTGGATATGGAAGGTTTCACAAAGGTGTTTTATAGCTTGGTTCTTGAAAGGATTTCCATTGTCAAAAATGATGGTTGATGGTATTCCATATCTATAGAGAATATGGAAGAGGATAAACTTGGAAATTTTAGTACTTGTGATTTGTGAGAGTGGCATTGCTTCCACCCACTTGGTGAAGTACTCAATTGCAGTGATGATGAAGGTATGGCCATTGGAGGATGGGGGATATATCTTGTTGATTAGGTCAAAACCCCACTAAGAGAAGGGCCATGGTGCAACAAGAGGCTGTAGATCCTGTGTTGGAGCAAGTATCAAATTGGTGTGTTGCTGACAAGGGATGCACTTTTTGATGAACTCATAGGAATCATGTTCTAATGTAGGCCAATAGTAGCCTGCTCGGAGAATTCTCTTAGCTAGGGCCATGTTGTTTGAGTGGGCCCCACATACACCACTATGTACTTTTGTTAATTTGGTGTGGGCTTCAATCTTGTTTAGACACCATAGGAGGGTTCCATCATACCCACATCAATAAAGAGTATCACCTACGATGGTGTAATGGGACATGCATTGGATGAAGGGTTTTCTTTGGTTACATGTCAGATCAGAAGGTAGGATGTTATCGTGAAGATAAGTATAGATATCATGATACCAAGGGGACGTGGGACCTACAATATCATACACCATCTCACTTTTGGGGATATCATATGCCAGGATTAAGAGTTGTTCAATGAGGAATTCACACTCTATTTTATCTTTGGGCATGTCAATTAAGGAACCAATGGTAGCCATGGCATCTGCTACTTTGTTCTAGACTCTTGGAATCTAATCAAACTGGATGGAAGTGAAATACTTCTTAAAGTCATCTACGATGCATTTATAAGGTAGTAGCTTATCATATTTTGTGAGAAACTCATCATTGAATTGTTTGATGATTAATTGAGAATCACCAAAAACTTTGAGGTGGGTGATATGCCATTGAATTGAAATTCTAAGGCCAGTAAGAAGGGCTTCATATTTAGCTATATTGTCCTTGCACAAGAAGGCTAATTTGAATGAATTTGGTATATAATCCCCTTAAGGGGTGACGAGCAAGATTCTTGCCCTTGATCCATTGTGTGTGTATGATTCATCAAAGTATAGTGTCCATGTGGCCATTTCTATTACTGCAAAGACTCCTTCATCTAGAAATTTTGTGGTCAGAGGATAAGCATCTACAAGGGGTGAATCTGCCAGTTGATTAGCTATTACTTATCCTTTAATAGATTTTTGATCCACATATTCTATGTCAAATTCACTCAGAAGCATGAGCAACTTAACCATGCGACCAGTCAGAATTTTTTTGGATAACAGGTATTTAAGTGGATCAACCATAGAGATGAGCTTTACTAGATGGCTTAGCATGTAAGGTCAGAGCCTCTACGAACTAAAAACTATGGCTAGGAAAGCTTTTTCCATTGGAGAATTCAATTCATAGCCTACCAAGGTTCGGTTGATATAATAAATTGCTCTTTATTTTCATGACTCATCGTGTTGTGCTAGTAATTCCCCCAATTCCACTGAAGTATTTGAAATGCACAATAGGAGTGGCTTACTAGGGATTGGTGGGTGAGCCAAATATTCTTTGATTCTGTCAAATTCAATTTGACACTGTTGGTTCCACTTAAAAGTGGTATCTTTCTTCAAGAGATGAGTGAACAACTGACACTTGTTGACTAATTGAGCAATGAACCACCGGATGGATTATAATTTACCCTAAAGACTCCTTAACTATTTTAGGTTCATGGGGGAGGCATATCCATAATTGCTTTAACTTTCATTGGATCTACTTCTATACCTCTTCGAGAGACAATGAAACCTAGTAGTTTTCCTGATGTGACCCAAAAGACACATTTCTTCGGATTTAGTCTTAGCTTATACTATTCTAAACGCTCAAAGATCTTCTCCAGGACTATAGGGTGTTCTTCCCATGTTCTTTATTTTCCTAGAAGATCATCAACATAATCTCCCATTATTATATGAATGAGGTTGTGGAAAACTACAGTCATTGCTCGATGATAGGTTACCCCCACATTCTTGAGACTGAAGGGTATGACATTATAGTAGAATGTGCCCCATGGTGTAGTGAAAGTTGTTTAATGTTGGTCTTCAGGTGTTATCCTAATTTTATTGTATCCAAAGAAGCCATCCATGATGGAAAGCATCTTGTGCCCAGTAGTGAGGTCAACCAACATGTCAATTTTTAGCAATGGAAAATCATCTTTATGGCAAGCCTTGTTGAGGTCACGGAAGTCTGTACACACTCTAATAGCACCATTTGGTTTGGCTATAGGCACTACATTTGAGATCCATTCTGAATATTCAATGGGTCTTATAAATCCAGTGTCCAATAGCTTCTCCAATTCTTTCTTAACCAACAAGGCCACCTGGGGGTGCATTTTCCACAGCTTTTGCTTGACATGTTTGGCATCAGGATGTACATCCAAGTGATGTACTACTAAGGTGGGGTCAAGGCTTGGCATGTCTAAATATTTCCATGCAAAATTGATGATGCCTTCTTTGAGAAGCTTGGTAATGGTAGAATGTTCTTCCTCTAACAATGCTTTGGCTACATAAGTGATTTTGGGATCCTCTTCATTTCCCAAATTTATTTCTTTTGTTTCCTCTATCAAGATGGATGATCATTCAAAGAGATGAGTTACTACAAGGGGAAGATGAACATCTCCATCTTCTAGTGCCTCATTGAGATTTTTTCTATCAGATACACCCTTTTTTTTTCGCTTTTTCTAGGTCAAGAAGCGCCTCGAGGAGGTTTTCACTAAGTGATCATTTTTTATTTTGCTTCTTTTTTATTTTGTGGTTAGGGTGTTCATCTTTCCCCAACCCCATAATATGTACATAATGATCCATTTTGGGAAAGGTATCGATAGGTGCATTACCATGTAGGTCCCAATCTATGAGTTCGGGATGTTTAAGAGATAGGCTAATGGTGCAGATGTGTAAGCAGTCAAACATAGAAGAGAGGTCGGTGTGATCTACATCATCATATGTGTGTATGATGGATTCCTCCTCTGGTATGTCTCCAAGGAGACTATTTCTCTCACTAACATTATTAGAGGCACTAGATGATGCTATAGGTCCCTTTTGTTTTGTTTCATGACCCAAGCCTAAGTTTCTTGGTCTTATTGTAGCCTCAATATGGTGTTTCCTTCCATGCTCTTCAACGCCCAGGCCTCCCCCCTGATAATTTTACTTTTCCATAAACTTAAATGGCCAAGGATAGTTCTCCTAGAAATATTCTTTCAAAGGAGGGGAGGGATTAGGTTCCTCATGGTAGACCCATTGGCTTATGTCATCTTCTGGTGCATCTTGTCTTAATCCAGGAGAGCGAAAGGTGTTGGATCCCACATTCAAAACATTAAAGGTGATGGTCTTGTCTTCTGGTTTTGGTGTAGACTATGAAGGTTGGCCATATGTGTGTGGTGATGGTGGCATAGTTGCCACGTTCAAAGCTATGTGCATCTCATATTCACCACATCCCTTGTCAATGATCTAAACTTTAGTGAGGGTAGGATCAAATGTGGATGATGGAGTGGATGAAGTGGTGGCTAATGCAGTGGTAGATGATTGGGATGATGACATTTGTAGTGGTCTCATTTCCACTCCAGTACAATAGTGAGAATAAGGAAAAGCTTATAATGCACAGCAATATTCAAATGGTTGGGGATCCGCGTGTATGGTAACTTCTACCACATTGAATGGGAATTTAAGGCATTGATGGTATGTTGATGGAATGGCCTGCATGGCATCAATCCATGGATGCCTGAGGAGGAGGTTATAGGTAAATTCCAAATCAAGGACATGACATGTAGTATATTGCACAATTGGACAAACCTGAATTGGAAGACATATTGTACCTTCAGAATCATGTTTCGCATTATCATACACCTTGATTGTGATGACTTGATTTTTTAAATCATCATGGGTGTATCCAACCTATTTTATGAATTTCAATGTACAAAGGTTTAGGTCAGAACCATTATCTACCAAGACCCTTTTTATTTTGTAACGACTTACCAGGACCTCTAGATGAAGGGGATGATTATGATTGGAGTCGATGCAAGGCATGTCATTTTGGCTGAAACCCAGTTGATAGGTGGTGGATAGGTACCCTACCAATGCTTGAAATTAAATAGGGTCTATGTCATTAGGAATTTGGGTGTCCCGTAAGGCCTTATTTAGGATTTCTTGGTGTGTGGGGGAAGACTTAAGCAAGTTCAGAATGGATGTCTGTGTTGAAGTCTTTCCCAGATGATCAAGAATGTTGTATTGAGAATTCACAGGTTGTGGTTAGGTGGATGCGGAGGCTCCAGGGACTGTGACACAGGTTTGACAGGTGGTGACAGTGCATTGTGGATCTTTTCCTTTTACATGTATCATAGATACATGTGGTTCCACTTGTTCAATATGCATGACGATACCTTCGTAATTGAATGGAACATTTTTATAACTGATGTTGTTGGTGCTATTATTTTGATCATTACTATTGCTAGGCCCGAGGTTTGAATTTGATGTACTAGGACCTTGGTTATGCTTAGGGAAACCATTTTGATATATTTGCAATTGAGCATTGGATGAAGGTGTCATATTGGCATCCACATGTATGTCACCCCAATCTATGAGATCCTGCATGTACATTTTCAAACTCTAACACTTATTCAATGTATGCCCTTTAATCTTGTGGAACTCACAATATTCATTTTCTTTGAACCAATTTTATTTAGGCTTGGATTCGTTAGGTGGCTTGGTCACAGGATATGTAATCAGGTAATTGGCTTGAAGAAGCCTATTAAACATGACACTTAGGGGTTCTCCTAATTGAGTCAATTGACGTTTTCCATTCCCTTGATTATTCTAATTGGATTGTTAGGATGGATGAGGTGCCCTTTGATGCACTGATATGGCATTAGGAATTGGTTGTTGATGAGGTGGATATTGCTGCTTTTGGGAAGCATTAGCTACTTGAACGTGTTTAGTGTTAGTGACACCATCATTGACAGCATTTTTATTTTTGTTCCAATAACGAGGTTTGTCTCTAGATGATTTCTCTTTATCAACATTAAATATTTTGACTATCCCTTTGGTGATGAGGGCTCTTTCAAGAATATGACCTTTCTCTACAATTTCAGCAAAGTTTGTAACACAATGGAGCCTGAAGCTATGGGTCATATTCGGATGGGAATTTTTTATGAACAAGGTGACCATGTCCTTTTCTCGTAAAGAGAATTTCATCTAACTAGCTAGGGCTTGCCATATTTGAAGATATCTCACAAAGGTTTCTCCCCCCGCTGCTTTTCCTTCAGGAGATCTAAGGTATCGATATCCTTTTCCATATTGAAGAAGTGAGAGACAAAATCTTTTGAAATTTTTGTGGACTTGATAGATCTTTTTTTAAGACCCATAAACCAATTAAGAACTATTCCCTATAAACTCATAGGGAACAATCTCATGAGGTAATTGTCATTGTGCATGACTTCTTGACAGTGGGCGTAAAACTCTTGAAGGTGAGCCTTGGGGTCTTTGGTTCCTTTATATTTATCAAATTTCAGCATTTCAAAATGCTTTAGGAAAGGGACTAATGAAATAGAAGGATCAAATAGATAGGGACAAATCTCCTAAAACTTGAATGATTGTTTACTGGTCCCTACTTGTAAATCCTTTAGCACAGCTTTGATTTCTTCTAGATCCTAATTGATAGGTGTTGCAGGGGTTGGGTTGGATGAATTAGGCTAATTGTATTGAGGGTACTACTGATATGATGAGGATGGTGCTAAAGCAGTCAGATCATAAGTAGGTTGAGGCATATATGGAGATGTGTGTTGTTATTGATAGGAATAAGTGGATTAGGGATTGATGTAAGGCAGATAGGAGGTTGACATATTTTGATGGTAAGAGGTGGAAACCACTTGTTGGTATTGTGGTTGATGTTGATAGTATGAGGTGAATGGCATACCCTATTGGTATTGTGTAGCAACTTGATAGTACAATGATGTGGAAGCCCCTTTTTGGTAAGGTGGCGTTTGTTGATAGTAAGAGGTAGATTGAGGATCCTAGTGATAAGGTGGTTTTTCTTGCGTATAGGATGTGGATGAAACACCTTGTTAGTATGGAGGCTACTACTGAGAGTCATATGGGTTGGACTGGTAATTGTGTGCAACATTCAGTCATTGCCTAATGTATGGAGGTTGTTGTGGATTAGACAACTATTGGTATGGGTTTGTGTGCAATTACAAAGGATTAGAATATGGAGGCAGTTGAATCCATGGGGGATTCTGAGCGGTCACATGAATATTTTTATTACGATTGGACATAGCAGAATAAGTGGTGTACATACTAGATGGGTGGTAAAGATATTGTGTGAGGATTTTGTTGCATTTGTGTCAAAACATGTGTATGATGGGGTGGTTTTTTCTATTGTGGTAGCTATTGATAAAGTGGGAAGATGGGATATGTTGTTGTTGGACTATTGTAGAAGCATTATGGGGTGGTTGTGGTGGTTGTGAAGCAGTTTATGTGACTTCATGTGGGGGTTGTGTAGGAATGGTAATGTGTTGTTAAGGAATTGAAACATTTTTTTTTGGAACAATGACATTCTATTGTGAGACAGTGACATTTTTCTATGGGGGTTGTTGATAGGGTGGTTGAGATGAAATAGTAGCAACAACAGCATGTTGTGACGGTGCTTGCGAAGGGTGTGTTGTGGTGGTGCTTGCATCACAGAGGATTGACGGGGATTAATAGGAGGTTGTTGAAATGTAGGGATATTACCTTAGGATGGCGGTAGTAGATTACTAGCAAGTGCAAGTCCTGGAGGTGGCATCAGTGAAAGAAGTGGAGTGTCCCTAGTATTGACAGGTGGCTGACCAAAATGCTAAGGTGGAAGTTGTGGAGCAGGCAGAATATTTTGTGGCATGCCATAGGCATAGGGGTCATTAGGATCAGGTGTCGATTTAGAGGTTGTGGATTGGAGGTGAGGATAACTGGAAACTTGATGGATTATATCATTTTTGAACTCAGGATGATACTAATTCTCTATAGGCAGACCTTCGGGAACATACAAATTTCTTGGAACATTTTGTGAAGTTTGTGGATCTTGTGAAGTAGGAACAAACTGGGTGTTGATATATTGTGACATATTAAAGTCGGGTGGTGGTTTGACCCCTTTCATGATTAGAGTGGCAAGGATCTTATCCCCATGCTTGTTGAGGAGGTGATCTAGCATCTAAACATTCGTGGGATTGCTAAGATATTCATCAACCATGACTTCGGGTTGATTGACTATGTTTTCATTTCTGGGCGGTGAGGTGTTTTGGACATCGATGTTGGATTGTGACGATGCACCATTATGGGGATCTTGAGGGATATTTGCACCATTGTTGGGATCTTGTGTGGTATTTGTAACATTGTTAGGATCTTGTGGGATGTTTGGCTGGGAACCTTGGCCTTGTTGTTCTGCCATTTGTTTCTTGGCTTGTGATCAATTTTAAATGGGCATGAAAGTGAAAAACTACTAAGTGAGATAAGATGCATTTAAACCATAGGATGCAATGCCTAAATGATGATTGAAGGATTGATTTGGTTGGATAGTGGATCAGCTGATTGGGTGATTTGATAAGAATGAGATTGGATTAAATTGATAGATTGGATGATTAGATAGGGATGATTTTGAATTAGATAAGATTAGTTGATGAAACAATTGATAAGATTGGATGATTGGATGATATTGGATGGTAAAAGGGATTCTAAACTAGGTTCAGAGATCACCCTAGGTGACTTAAATAGTTGACTGATCAAATTAAGGATGGATAGATGATTGTGGCACTGAATCCAACTTGAGATGAAAGTGGATTTATAGGACCGAATGATGATGATGGACTCAGGATGGACGGCAATCCTAAGTAGACGTTGTAGGATGATGATCAGTTTCAGACACCTTGGTCAATTTGGATAATGACTTCAAACAAAGTTCAGAGGATTTGGATTGAGAAAATGATGAGGGATATGCAATCTAGAGGGGTTTTATGTTGTTCCTATATGATTTGGATAATGAATGAATGATCTTTGGGGGAATCTAGATGCAAATTGTGAGTGAACTAAAGATGTAGAATGACAAGATAAATATCATACTCGTCTACCCAATGTGCAAGACTGGCCAACTAGAGGTCAGGTTCACCCAACTAGAGATCAAGTTCGCCCAAGTGAAGGGAAGGTTCACCTAAGGGTAGGTCAGGTTCGCCCAAGTGTAGTTCAAGTTCTCCCAAGTGTAGGTTATTTTTTCCCAAGACAAGGTCAGGTTCACCCAAGTACAGGTCAGGTTCGCCCAAGTCTAGGTCAAGTTTGTCTAACTTAATATTTAGAATTGTCTAAAAAAGAAAAGAGGTCAAATTGACTATCAAAATGAGTGAACGGACACTCTAAATAGGGAAACGGATACTTAGAATGGGAAAACGGATGCACGTAACAAGCCAACAAGTGTTTGAAATGGGTAAACTGGTGCTCAGAATGGGAAAACGGGTGCTCAAAATGAGAAACAAATTCTCAGAATGAGTAGACAGATATTCAGAATAGGAAAATGGGTGTTCAGAATGAGCAAATAAGTGCTCGAAATGGGGAACAAATGTTCGAAACGAGGAGATGAGTACTCAGAACAGGAAAGCGGGTGCTCAGAACTGGCAAACGGGTGTTTGGAACGAGAAAATGGGTGTTTTGAATGGGAAAACAGGTGCTTAGAATAGGGAAGTGAATGCTCAGAATGGGGAACAGATGCTCAGAATGAGGAGACGGGTACTCAAAATAGGCAAATGGGTGCTCAGAACTGGAAAACAGGTGTTCAGAATGGGAAAATGGGTGTTTGAAATGTGCAAACAGGTGCTCATAATAGGGAAGTGAATGCTTAAAATGGGGACCAGATGCTCAGAATGAGGTAACGAATGCTTGGAATGGGAAGATGGGTACTTGGAACGAGAAAACAAGTGCTCAAAACGGGTAAACGGGTTTATAGAATGGTTGAACGGAAGGTGAAAATGACTATTTAGGGGGTAGGTTTGCCCATGTTGGGGGAAGGTTCTCCCACATTGGGGAAAGTCTGCCTGTTCAATGAAAAGTTAGAAAAATTTGATAGTAACATGCTAAAAAATGACTGAGACAAGGGGCAAGTAAGCCCCTATTGAGGGCAGGTTTGCCCCTATTAAGGGCAGCTTCACCTGTTTGGTGAAAAGATGGAAAATTCTAATAAAAATAGGTTAAGAAAATTCTAAGACATAGGGCAGGTTCGCCCCTGTTAAGGGTAAGTTCACCTCTCTGCACTTGACTTAAGTGAAAATAGCTATGGCAAAGGACTAAAAACAAAGAAAATAGCAAGCAAAAGGTAAGGTTGACTTGACTAAAAAGGAATTCAGTAGTTTCACACAAAAAAATAGTTAAAATAGCACAATCTTACGATTAGTATGAAGGGTATGGACAACAAGGTCCTCTAACTAGGCTTAACAAGGCAACTAGGGATTCCTTGATATACACTCGATATGTGAGGCACAAACTATGAACACTAGCTCATCACAAGCGTGAGTCGGGAACCCTAGCGAGATACTGAAGGCTCAGACCAACTCTTCATGTTTATCTAGGTATCATCCTAGCTTCAACGCTCTGCTATACATGACGTGACTGGATTGGGGTACAGCTTTTTCTCTCCCCCCTTTGTATACCCCGCCGGTACGCATGGTTGGGATCGTCCCTTAGGGTGATGAAATCCCCAAGTAGGTCCTACTAAAAGAGAACACTAACCATTTTCGGCTACTCCCCAGGCTCACATGAAGTGCAAGGGGAAAGCGTGAACAGAATAGTGCCCTCTTGGGTGGCACAAAGGACTTTGAAAGCACGAAAAACTATATGTTGATTGCCCTACTTAAACTATGTGCTTAGATTAATATGAAAAATAAAAGGAAAACAATGAACTAATATTGGGGACCCTTCCACCCTGCAACAAATGTGTTATAAATATTTCTTTTGGTCTTCAATAAGTGTTAACAGCTACACATATTTTTTAAAAACTATCACAATCACTAACATAATGCGTTAGAGGGTCAATAATAATCAAAACACAGAAAACAGAGTATGAAAAAGGGACTTTTATAGCTCTTTTTTACCTTGCAGAAGTCTCTATTTTGGGAAAGTTCGCCCCTATTAGGAAAAGTTCACCCTTGTTAGGGTGGATTCACCCCTCTTCTAGTCAGGTTCACCCCTATAAAGAAAACAGTGAAAAAACTTGGGTTTTGTTGCTCAAAAGGGCGACTCTACAGGTTAGAGTCGCCTGTAGTTGGGCAGGTTTGCCCCTCTGTAAAAAACAGTGAGGAAACTTAGGTTTTACTGCTCAAAAGGGTGACTTTGTAGGGTAGGGTCATTTCTATTTAGATCGGGGTCACCTATAGTTGGGAAGGTTTGCCCATGTTCAAGGTAGGGTCACCCTTGTCTAGGGAAAGTTCGCCTCTCTATGTCCTAAACCTATAAAATGTCAAAAAATAGCAAACGTAAAAGCAAAAGGACCCATCTATGGGTCCCACCGGTCATTCCATAAATGTGATCAATGTTCCTAACCTATTCTAAATCATGCAAAAAAAAATGAAAAAAGAAGGAGAAGACACTAAACACCTCAAGATAGGGCTACGTTAAACTTTAAACAAAATAAAGATAAGCAAGTCGACTTTACCTTGTTCAAGCTACTCCTTGGTTGGCCCTTGGATCTTTAATGTTTTGTGTGCTCCTTTGATGGAAAGGTAGATGAAAATGGATTCAAAATTCTCTAAATGAGATGAGGGATGCAATGAACTATGTCGATAGTCATATGGATGAGTGCAAGTGCAATAAATCAAAGCTTCAAAGCATGCAACAATGGATATTCAAGAATACGAGTGTTTGAGAGCTAGAATACAAAAGCGTGTGAATGCCTAATGAATGAGAATGAATGGAAATTGTTCATTTTAAGGGAGAACTCTCTAGAAAATTCAATGGTCAAGATTGAGCCAACATGGCCAAGATGGAGGGCTATGATGAGTTGAGGACTCACAAGCCCTCACATCTTGCCATGTGGAAATGAGATGGAAAAAGGACATGGTGAGGCGGAGAGAGTACAAGTGAGGTGGAGGTACTTGCAAGTACCTCAGGATGAGGATAATATTTCCTCAAAAAGGAACTTCTTGTTCCCATGTGAGAGGAAAGTGACATATGAGGAATTTTAGTATTCCTCAAAAATCTCCATGGGGAAGAGAGAAGTGGTTGGGGAAATAAATATGAATTTTAAATTCACATGATTGGAAAGGATAAGGTGGTTGGAAGAATAAATATGAATTTTAAATTCATATGAGAAGCACCTTGTGGATAAGACAAAGTTCTTATGGAGGCTAAAAAGTACCTTGTGGATAAGACAAGGTCCTTATAATAGAAGGTTCTTGGCTCCATGTGACTGACGTGACAAGAGAGGAGTTATAGAACACCTAACAACTTGCATGGGGAAGAGGAGAGTCTTGGAGGGATAAATGTGAATTTTAAATTCATGTGGGGAAGAGGGTATAAGCTAGATGTAGAAAATGTGAAGGTTGACCAAAAAGATATGCTAAATGTAGTAAGGGGATTAGATTAAGGTTGTGCAAACAGGTGACTAAGAAATTTAATGAGGGATTAGAAGCAAGTGGGAGAATATGGAGGATGTGACATTAATCTTGATTAAGGTGTGCACATCTTAATCATGAATTAATTAAATTAATCTAGATTAGAAGAGGGTTATGGAGGATGTGACAAGGAGAGAGAAAAATAAGAATTTAAAATTGATTTAAATTCAAAAAGGTCAAATGAATAAATTAAATAAATTGATATGTTCATTTAATTTAGAGAGGAAAGGGTGAAAGGTAAAGTATTTAGTTGTTAAATTAAATACTTTAGGAACCTTAGGAAAAGGTGAGATACTAATTAAATGAATCATTCAATTAATATTGATAAAATAGACAGATAAGGGAGATGAGTTTGACCATATGGAAGTGGTCAAATTTGGATGTCTACAACCCCAAATCTTATTTAGAAGAGAATTTCTTGTATTCTCATATTTCAAATGGACTTGCTTCCCTTTTTTTTTCTTGGTATCCCTCTTGCTATTTGATCACTTCCTAGGAAGTTTTGGTAAGAGGTTATTGATAAGTTATGCAAGAAGGTTAGTCATTGGACATGCAGGTAGCTCTCTACTACTAGTAGGGTGACTCTCTTTCAAGAATTCTATGGTTCAGGATCTTCCCTTGTATGGGAGTTTTGTGCTTTATGCCCCTTCTATTTTTATTAAAAAATTTGAGAGTCTCTCCCATCAATTTCTTTGGTCTGGAAATCTCCTGTTTAGGAAGTGGAGCTTGGTTAAGTGGGAAACAATCTATAGGTCAAAGTAGGATGGTGGGATTGGTCTACATCGGGTTGACTTGAATGGTCAAGCATTGGTTCCAAAGCTATATTGGTAGTGGTTCTCTCAACAGTATCAAACATGGGCCAAAATCCTCACTACAAAATATTTTAGGGGGGTTGGAGAGTGATGAAGTTCCTCGATTCACCCTTATGGGGAAGGATTTTATGATTTGGGGTACTCTTAAAATGGGAGCCAAGCTTTCAAGCAAGGGTTGTTTTGGTTTGATTCTTGGGATGGGAATCCTCCTCTCATGTCGACACATCCCCACTTATAGGCCTTGTGTAGGATATTTCTTGGAGATGGTTTAGTAAAGTGGCTAGTTACATGTTTGTTCAGGTTTTGAATAAGGTTATTATATCCATATGGAATGATCCTCAAGAGTGGCCTTCGAGGGGATCGATTGAGGAACGACAGGATTTGGCCAATATTATGGTTGGGAGAGTGTGTAATTATGTTTTTTGGAAGTATGCTCTCACTTGGGCACTTGATCCAAAAGGGAACTTTTCGGTTGCTTCTAGCTACCATGTATTGGATAAATAGTTGTTTGGGTGTGATGAAATTCCTTGGTGGAAGTGAGTTTGGAATAAGTTTTCTTAGCCTAAGTGTAATTTCTTCTATTGGCTTATGGTGTAGAATAAATTCCTCACTTGGGAGAATATTCAAAGGAGAGCATTTCAAGGTCCCTCTATGTGTGCTATGTATACCTCCAATGAAGAAAGTTCTTTTTCATATTTTCTTTCAATGTCCCTTTGCTAGAATGATCTGGAATTTCTTGTGGGATATTTGGAATCAACCTTGTAGAAACGCTTCCTCTTTGGTTGATTTTTGGATTGGGTTGGGGAGTCCTATCAAATATTATTTTCTTCATTTGGCTTGGAAAATTGGTCCCATCTTGATTATTTGGAATATCTAGTTGGAACAGAACCATGGGATTTTTCTTGATAAGAAGCTCCTAGTGCATGAGCTATGGCTTTAGTGTTTCAGGGTGCTTTAGGAAACTCTTGAGGCTAAGTGTGACTTTTTTGTCCCTGTTGAGCTTGATGATATGTGGGTGGTTCATAATTTCAGGATCCATGTTGGTGATTGGAATGGTTCTTAGCCTAGGTTGAGATGGCTTACTAGAGAGAAGATCCAAAGGTGTGGTTTTTGGAGACCCCCTCCTCCTAGGGTGTTAAAAATCAACACTAATGGATCTTCTAGAGGTAATCTTGGGCATGCTAATATTGGTGGAATTGGTTGTGATAGTTCAAGGGTGATGGTTTTTTTCTTCTCTATTTACAGAGGCATACAAACCAACAATTTTATGGAGGTTTTTTCTATTCTTTGGGTGCTGAAATGGGATTGTGCCCTTGGTTGGAGAAGGATAATATGTGAGTTAGATTCCAAGATTTTTATTGACATGTTGAATAGGTGATAGTTGTATGGGGAAAATTGGTAGTTGGTCGTGGTGGTCAATAAAATCATTGTATTGGGTGAATCTTTGGAATCTATCACCTTTTTCCATATCCCACGGGAATGGAATAAGGTGGGTGATGGGCTAGCTATATGGGCGTCTGAGTGGATGGGGAATTGGAATGTGGATGACTGGGGTGGTCTTCCAGAGGACCTCTCTCAGTTGCTTGAGGAACTTGTAATGGAGGATATGAGATGTTTTTTGAGGGTTTCTTGATGACTTTGTTTTCATTAACCCTTGGTGGATCTATTGTATTTATTTGCTTGGTTTCGCCTCTTTGGATCAATAAATTATTACCCTCCTTTTATAAGAAAAAAACCTTGGATAAAAAAACTTACAAGAAATATGTTAGTATTCTTCACTTCAGACTTTTTCAAGTGAATACAACTAAAAAACTTGGTTAGTACACTTGTTAGAATATAGGGTTATCTCAAAATCTAAGAAAACATGTAAATAAAAATAGAAAAAGAACCAAAATAATGTAAGTACTAAAAAGTATACTAAAGCATTGAAACATAAATAAACTAGGAAAATATATAATTATGTACCCTCTATTATGGAGACATTGAACCACAAGGCATAAGCATTTATTTAAAAACTCATAGAACAACAAAACAATAGTAATTTTTTCATAAAAATAGACAAATGATAGTAGACAAAATGGTAGAAATGATTAAAAATTATAGAGGGTAGACCAAAAACGACTAGTAAACCAAAAAAATAGATAGTACAAATTTAGTAAAATGATTTAAAAATAGAAAAAAAATTTATAGTAGAGGTGTTGATTAGTTCACAAGTGTTAGATCGATGGAAGCACCAATTCACATGGTAGAGGTGCTAAATTATGCTAAGAAACACCTAACTCAAGTTATTCTAGAAAATAAAAAGTTAGAGAAAAAATAATAATTAATGAGATACACAAAAAACATAGTAAAGTAAAAAACTTATATAGAAAATAGTGAGAAAATGACACAAAACATGAAGAAAATGAAGATAACATGTGTGTCATGATATGGTGGAGGCATTGATCCTATAATGCAAGTGTTGAAACACAAGGCATGCACACTAAATCAAAAACCTAGATGCTTGAATTCATATAAAAATCAAATTGACATTAGCAAAATAGATGTGGGTCCCACTAAGCATGCAGAAATAATGATGAGAAAATAAATAATGGTGAAAACATAAAGACTCGAAGAAATAATGGAACCTCCTACCTTTGTTTACCTTGGTCCTTCCATTGAGCTAAAGTGAGATGTGTTGATGGGTGTTTTGCACACTTTTTCAACACAGGTAGTGTGTACGTGCACTACCTCTCTTGAAAGGAAATCTCCAACAAGTTGTTGAAAATCTCCCCAAGGTCTCTCGGGTGTCAGGTCATGACTTGCATGGAACTCCTCAGTTGATGTTTGATGTGATTTTTCTAGTAATCATAGGGCAGACTTACGTAGTTGGATGTGAGGTGGATCTAAAAATTTCAAGTTTCTGAGATGGGAGTCAAGGTGCACTTTTCTATAGGTTCAGATAGGAATCTAAAACTTCAATGTTTTTCTTAAGTTTTGGCTTTACAATGTGCAATGAACCTTAGCACAAGCTATTTCTAAAAAAAAGGGGGAAAAGAGCAGGGAAGAGAGAAGGTTCTTGGATCTGCAACTAACTGTGAGCAGTGACCATGGAGGTTCTTCTATGGACAGCTTCCTTCAAACAGGATCTCCCATTTAACCAAGAAACATATAGTATCATGGAATCTGTGCTATCTTCAAAGGTCTATAGATATTTTATCATTCATCCACCACATACATGCATGAACAAAGATAAAGTTTAAAACAACTTCAAGTTTCAGCCCAGACTAACTTTACAAGACCATTTACCAGCAGCAAATGGCAAAAAGTATGGACTGGAAGGCATCAACATAGCAGAAATTTCTATAATCACGAAACAACGTTACTAAAATATATTCAAGCAGTTTAAAGCTAACTAGAACAGCAATGTAAATCTAAATGAAGCATCTAACCATGGAGATTGAATCATGAAACATGTGAAGAACTCAGAAAATGCACCAAGTCAATGTATTTTCATTAGAAATTTCTACAGCATGTCTTTACAACAACTCAACTCTCTCTTGAAAATGAGAGTAGGCCCCCTATTTATAGTGCCCAAAAAATAGAACGAATGGCCAAGATTTAATCTCATTATGTGGCCAAGATTCACTACAAACTAGGGTTCTACCTACCCCCCAATATATATTACAATTTAAAATCCAATCTTTTCCATATCCCTATTTTGTCCTTTAGTGACAGCACTGTAGAATTTTGTCTTTTGCTAATTGCTCTTTCTATTGTAGCTATTCCTTCAGAAGCTCTTCAATAACAATAGGGTTTCCTTCCTACTTCTTCAAAGCCGCATACTCCATGAACTTCAAAATTACCAGTTGGAGTCTGTCGACCTCCATGATCTCGGACCGCAACACTTGATAACTCCATTCCTTGGAATTGTCCTCAAGCCTTTTCCAGTCTTCATCATACTTGGTAGCGTGGTCTTTGAATAGTTCTGATTGGGTGAAGGCACGGGCAGAAAAACTCATGAAATCCATGGTTATCTCATCTGACATCCCGTCCTCCATCTTTTTTTGGAAATGAAGCTTTATTTTCTCTAGTTCAATTTGCACCACAGGCATGTGATATCCCTTCATCAGCCTCAAATATCGGGTGTAATCAGCTCTAATTTCTTTGACCCGTTCAATATATAGATCCACTTTATCAATTACCTGCTCCAACCTTTCTTTCTTGTTATCAAATTCCTGCCTCCATACATCCATTAGCCAATGGTCCTTCCTTTTGAGTGCGAGCTCCTTTTCCAATGTGGCTTTTGGCAACCGGAGGATAGCCTCAATATTTGGATAGGTGGACCTATACGTCACAGGGAAGTCAGTGCAAAGTTTCTTTGTGCCTTTCAGAGACTGCTGTAAATCTAGGAACTTGTTGGTTGTTCAAATAGCCCGACTGATACCCATATTTCTAACGTATAGAACCTGTCAGAACCAACTTTTTGTAATTTTGTCCAGGGTCTTTCTTTTTTCCAACTTGTTAATTTATTCCTTGGACAGCAGTTGCGGTGGAGTCGTAGATGTGGTAGGCATTTCTTTAGCTGAAGACCATTTTTGGATGTAAGTTGTCAAGTCAACTACCTATGCTTTAAGCTCATCTTTTGATACTTTATCATGTTGTATTAGGTGCACCACCATAGCCATAGACTGCTTGAGGGATCTACCTTTTTCTCTCTAGTAGCAGCTCCCAAGTCAATGGTGGAGATATCATAGCTTACTCCTTCTTGGTCTACCATCGGTGTTGCTACTTACACAGTTCGTGACCCAGAAGCATCCATCGTTACCTTGGATCTAATTTTGGGCTTCTTCTCCTTCCTGGTTGTGATCTATGCTTAGGCTAGGATAGCCTCTAGTCTTTCTCTTGGATTCTTCAGGGTAGGAGTCTTCTTTTCAAGTTGCCTCTCTAGCCATTCGGGTATAGCGGATTTTCCCTTGGGTGATTCACGATCACCCTCACCTTTCTTTGGTTGGATCTTTGTTTGTTCACCTGTGGGAGCCCTTTCTTTCATTTTAGTGTTGTCTCCTTCTTCCTCATCGGAGACTTGGATGAACATGAGGCATTTGATGGGAGGCTTAGTAGGAAATCACCCCCGGGGACTTTCTTCTATCTCAATTTCTTTCTCTTTCTTTTCTTTAGCTTGTTCATCCTTGTGCACATGCTCCTTGGGCTTGTCTTCCTCTACATTTCCTTCTTCTCCATAAGAAGGTGGCACATCCTCTTGCTATTCCCCTATAGGGAGTTCCACATCTTTTGTTGCTATGCCACCTTCTTTCCCTTCTCCTCTGGGAGGTGACCTTTATGCCTTTTCCTCATCATCCTTCAATTGTCAGGTCATTTCCTGCTTGAAATCATCATCAAAGGTTTGTACAATAGTTCTACCACCTGTACCCTCCTCTTCATCTCCACTTTTAGAAGACCCTATTTCTTCTTCTTCGCAAGCCACCCTGTCAATTTGTCGGTGCTCATATTTTAGGTGTTTGTGGTACTCATCGGCTTCCTCCTCCACTTCCTTCGAAGCTTCTTTCTCCCATTCTTCAGAAATTAGCATTGTGGCCTCCATTGTTGGCAGTCCTATTGGACGTTGTGAAGGCGTAGTGTTGGCGAGGACCTATGCTAAGGAAACTTGGATGGTGGGATCCAAAAATATCTGGGAAATCTCAGAGGGGACATTCTGTATGTGCCATGAGAAAGCCTCCGGCAATGCAAGTGTGGGCATTGGTGTTGTTGTTGCTACCAGTGGAAGTGATGTAGTAGGTGACATGGCAGCGGAGGAAAGCGGAGTAGTTGCAGCAGAGGAGGAATTGACCATTATTACGGGTCCAGCTAGCGGAGAGGAAGCGAGATGGACCGGGAGGTCTACTGCAGGTGGGGATGTGGAAATCATGGCTTGGGAAATAGATGGAATGGTGGCCAAAACAGGGGGAGCCGGAGGAAGTTCTGGCTAATCCATTTTCTCTTCCTCACCCTCTTGAAGGGGACCCTCTTGAATTCTTGGCTGCTTCACAGCACTTCCCATCAATTTGGTCCTCTTAGAGGGTGAGCCTCCTAAATCTTTTCTTGAATAAACCTTGGGATCTGGAGACTGTTCCACTTCAATCCCTTTCCTCTTCTTCGATCTTGTGAGCGGGGGAGATTTGGATGTCCCTCATGTTGAAGTTGTAGCAGTGACATCTTCTATGGCACTAGGCTCACCCTTGATCCCCTCATATGTCAGGACAACCCCTTATTTCTTTAATCAGGCTACTTGTCCCTTAACCCATTCTTCGGTACGAGCCATAATTGATTTGGTTACAATATCAAGGTCATCGACCTCCTATTCATCCCAATCTATTGTTGGTAGTGGCAAGTTAGCGACTACATTATATCTAGGATCCATGATGGTGCTCTCATCCTCTTTGACCTGATCTGGTATGGGAAATAGTTGCACACTACTCACAAAGTAAGTAGTCATCTACATGTAATGCCTTGCACACACCTCCTTGTCATCATGGAAATCTACCCAAAAATCTTCAGCGTGATGCAAATGGGCATATTCTAGTCCTAGTGCCTTTCTTACATGCTCATATGGGTCCAACCATGCGCGAGTAGTGTGTAGGCAGAAATGGTACTCTGACAATTCCTTCTCAGAATTCCCAGCACACTAGGAGGTTTTTAATTTGTACATTCCTTGGTCGAAGGCTAAGGGATAATGGATCCCTGCCAAATGTCTACTACTAAGGATTGAATGCACATGCTACAACTGTCGAGAGACCTCTAACAATATGATTCGGTCATTTGAGTACCGAGGCAGCTTATTCGGCCTTTCTGTGAAACCCTGGGCACGAATATATGTGAATTTGGGGTATTGTATGAATAAGAAGGCGCATTGCTTTAAGAATTCCCAAGCACTGTGAGAGACCCTTCTCTCAAAATCCCCTCCAAGCAACCTGATGATGTGGTCGATGAAGGCATCGTTCACCCTGCAATACTCTTTCTTGAAGTTCCTGAACCAGAGCTAGGGAAATCTATCATAGACCTTCAATCTTCGACCCGACTCCTCATCGAATGCCACAAAAAATCCACTATATTACCTCCACTCAGCCAGTGAGTACATGATATAGGACATCATATAGAACTTGGAGGTTTTCTTGACATTCATGAACTGCTCATGGAAGCAGTCACTTATTATGCCTCCCCAGTAGAATGAAGCTTTTGTTGTGACGTCCTCATCCCCACAGAGGATCTACTCTATGAAATACACCATCCATTCTTGAAAGTAGGCAGCAATGGAGAGACCCATCACCCTACTCAACATGGTGACCAAGTCATGGTAGTCCTCATAGAAGTCGTTGTGGAAGAGTTCTTGAGGAACCTTTGCAGCACTGCCTCTTTTTTGTTTGAATCAGTACTGATTTATTAGCTTCTTGTAGCCCATTGGGTCCTCATCCCATGTTGTTTTACCTTCCTCCATGTTGGGCATCTCCATCTCCCAAAAGGTGGGGATGTGAAAATTTTTAGTAATTGCCTCACCCGACATGTCGGCAAGAATGTTTATGTCCCTATCAACAATGGTTTGTGTATGTGGCTGGTAGGCCTGCCGGCAAGCCATGACCAATTCAGGGGCTATGAGGGATGGGGGGAAGCCTGTAGCTTTTGCAATTCCACTTTGTCTGATCAATCTGACATTATCGGTCTTGGGGTGGATTCTAACCCTTTGCTTGAACTCATCAATATTGACGTAGCCGATATTGGTGTGTAATTTCTTTCTAGTCTGTGATGATTTTTGAATGCAAAGGCTCACCCTGGAACTAGTACTTCATTTGATCTTTGTCCTCCTTTCCATGAGAATTCTTTCTTGCTCTCTTCCCTTTGTCCTTCTCTGCAACTGCCCCTGAGGGTTCTGCACCTAATTCCATATATCCTACAGACAGGGCATAATGAGTACAACCAATTATGAAAGCATTAACATTAGTCAAAATCCTATGGATGAAATCCAATTAGACAACATATGATTAATGAAATCAAATCTTTACTTCTAGATGTCATTAGTCATTTTCTGGAGGGATTTTGGACAACCTGGGCCCAGGGGGCCAAACTTCCCTGGCAAGGACGTTGTTTTGAAGGGAAAAAAGTGTAGGGAAACCCATTTTATTTCTCTCGACTTCAAATATTGGTGGTTTCAAAGGCTCTTGCAAGAGAGGGTTAAATTTGAGCACGTGGGTCAAGATTGGTTTTCAATTTGAAAGTCATTTAGACCACTTTTGAGGCACCCAGAGATTTGAGACCGGCAAGCCATCAAGGCACTGTTGTTTAGAGTAGCTAGGGAGGAATGGAATTCTAGGGTCTAGGACCTGAGAGGTTAAAGGATGGCCAACGTAACTTTAAACTTAAAAGCATTCAGGTCTCAAGGCGCAGGAAGCCGTCGGGGTTTCGTTGTGCAGAAGTCCAGCAAGAGTGGCCCGGTGGGCCAAAACCATCATTGATTCTTGCCGCTAGGCTTATCTCAAGTTTCTCTCAGCAATTCGAAGGGCGAGTTCTGGAGGTTGGAAATATGGACGTGTTCTTCCTTTTTGAATCGAATGAGATGGGACGGAATCTCGATGGGCGGAGCCCAGTGAGGGAAAGAACACCAGAGTTCGCCTTCTACTAGGTCATCGCAGCAACTAGAGGGTTGGGACCTGGGAGGCAGGAAGACGTCACCCGATGGCCATTTGAAATGGAGAAGACACAAAGGAACTCCATGAAACAGAGACCCAAGGAGCAGGGATCGGGGACATGATGGAATAGTTAGTCTGCATTTAATTCAGAATGGCAAAAGGAAAAGCGGACCCTGGTGGTTGAGTGGATGGGTTCTCCCCATCGTATGAAATGGCAGAAGCGATGTAGCATCCTGGGGATGGAGTTCTGAGAGAGAAAGTCCAGGAAGCTTAGGCAGAGGCCACATTTGAAGTGTTAAGTTTGTTAAGTCTTTCAAGTTCTCTAGCGATTGGCTAACAGAGGCCCGGGGTCCCGAGCTCGGGATGTAGTCCTGCCATCGGGTCAGATTGTTATTTGTTCAAGGTTTTGATGGTAACGAGCTGGTGCAGGCCTGGAGGGTGTGAATCCCCTACACAACGAATGGCGATGGCAACATCTAGTTTTGGATTGATCTTAGGAGATGGCTTGGAGGTTTCTCTAGACTTTGGGCATATGGGTTTTTAGGGGGATGTCATGTTTTATCAAGTTAAAGCATTTTTAGCCCATTTTTTCATTATTACAAGTGCAAAATTACAAAAACCTCATGAGAGGGTGGATGGAAAACCTACCTCAAAAGTATGATGAGGGAAGATGCGAAATCCACTAAGAACGACCAAATTATGATCACAGACGTGAGGGCGATAGGCAACGGATGCACTAAACTCCTTAGAAAGCACTCTGAATTCCTCTAGAAAACTTGACAAATGAAAATGACAGGTCAGGCATATATTTATACCCCAGTATGCATTTAATACCCTCATTTAATGCATGTACGGATGATAGGATGGTTGGTGGATTCAGATCCCAGATGGTGGTGGGAGGTCTAGGGCCCGAGAACTGGAAAGACATGACCCTGCAATTGCCTCAAAGTTCATTTACAAATCGTCAGTGAAGGGGAACCCCAGGCTCGAAAGGCAAAGAGACATTGTAGATTGGCCGTCGGAAATGGAAAAGACAAAACAAAGTTCTTGGGACGGAAGTCTAGAGGGCCAGGCCTAGAATGGTCAAGAGCAATGCAATTTCATCGTAAGTTAAATAGGGCGGCGAACAAGGATCCAAGTTCTGAGGCCCAAGAAGGAAAAATCCTTCTGCCATTCAGAATGGTGAACTCCAGAAGGAAGCTCGGCTAGGGTAACCCGGCGAGGCGAGCCCGCCAGGCCCCAAGGCCGCTAACAGAAGGAAACTACCAAGGAGAGTCTGTAAGGATCCAGGACCTAACCAAGATGGAAGGGATGAAACATGGTCAACTAAAAATGAGACTTTGGAGGTATGTTGACCATCTAGGACACCAGAATGGGGGGCACACAAAATCAGGTGGTGAAAAAATGACCCGGCAAGGTGAAAGAAAAGAGGGTCTCCATTCCGAATGGGGCATGTGTGTTGAGGGCACAACAAGATGTACCCTATGATTTGTTTGATTTTATCACTAAAAGATGGTTGGATGAAGTAGTGAAGTGTGGATTGCTCAACAAACCCACATAATAATAGTAGAAAAATGGATTTTAGCTCTAAAAAGTGTAGCATTTCTTTGATATTATAATGGTGTCTTGTAGATGAAGGAAATGATATGGTGATGGAAATGGATGGATAGGGTGTGAAGTTAATGGATGGATGGGATTGAATGGAAAGTGAGTACATGGATTGATAGCTTAGAATTATGACAAGTTCCATAAGGGAGAATCATATTATTGGAAAATATCATGGATGTAAGAGCTAAGTGTTCTCACACATATGAGCACACCATGTGTGGTAAATAGGGTGACTATGGAAGGAAAAGTGGAAAAAATAGGGTGATTAAACATGTTTGAGGAGATCATGATCAAATGTATGTGAGAGAAAAGGAGTGATCTTAGTCCATATGATGCAAAGATGAGATGGAGGCATGAGAGTGGATCAAGTTTGCGTGCTTGAATGCTCACACATGTGTGATAAAATGAGTGGGTTGAGGTGGCATGCTCACATATGAGTAAGAATTGAAGGGGGAGTGGACACTTGTCAAAATATGACAAGTTTGGGGATTTGATGAATTTAAAATTCAAATAAATTTTAATGGTTGTAATGAAAATTAATTATTCAACCAAAGTTAACTAATTAATCAAGATGAGAAGAATTAGTGTGGTGCAGGAGCACCTGGCAAAGGACTATTGTTGAAATTTTGTTTGAAGTTCTTAATTTTGTTGTGCTATCATAAGGTCATGTTGACCATTATTTTAGGTTCTTAGGGTGTTTTTTAACTTTGGGAAAGAATGTGACAATTATTAAATAATTTTACAACATCATATTGCTAGGTTGGCAAAAATTGTTAAATGTTTGAAAACACAGCGGGTTTTACACAAGTTGTTTTTAGGTCATTTAGAAGCACGACCCAAGCATCTAAACTGCTTTGGAAGCCTATCTAAGGCATTCCTCAACTTTGGAAAGAGGTTAGAAGCAATAATGTTGAGTGACATTTCTGAAAATTGAAAAAAAAACGTACAAAGATAGTTTTTCTACATTTTTGTGTTAAAAACTAAACTTTAATGGCGTAGCTCTGCTATCTTCTTGTTTGTAGTATGTATTATTTACATTGTATAATATTTAAGTTCCATCTTTCTATCTTTGTATACCTTTTTCCTTCTTTTATCTGTAAATACTTTGTTTTCTGTCATTTTCAGTCTTGTAGCAAGCTATTTTTAATAATGGAGTCCTAGGATGCCTTCCCATCGTACAAATTGTACGAAATTTTGGGAAATGTGCCTAGGATCCATGCTTGTAAATATGGTAGTTGTACATATGGTAGGTGTTAGGTTTTCTTTGGTTGCAAGAGCTGGAAGAAACGCCTTGCCCTAGGCGAGCCAGTGAAGAGCCCGGGTAGGAAAGGCTGCAAAACAGCGTTAATAACTTGCAGGGGAGAAAATATTTTTGAAAAATTATTTTTGGAAAATTTAGGGGAAGGTCTTGGTCACATATGGTGATAAGGAAGAGAGCCCAGCAATCTAATTAGGAGGAGAACTTTTCACCAGTCCTAAAACTGTTTCTGAGCAGTTTAGAACCCTAGCTGCTTGACAAATTTGGTGTTTGGACAGCACACGGCCTGAGCAAGACTAAAACCCTAGAAATATTGAAGGTGTAGACAGGGGAAACACATTACCTAATTCAAGAACCTAAGTTCTTTGGTGGGTTTAGGAGGGAAAAGCAATTTACTTCTGTTCAGAGGATCAATGGCTACTAGCCATTCAAACCCTAGGAAAGCATCTTGTGAAAGTGATGGAAAGATAGAAACTTGTGGTTGTCTAAGAACCCTAGACAATCAATTTTGAGGTCTTTGTAACCTTTTCTAACCCCTGCAAGAACCTAGAAGAAGGTTGAGTTTATTTGGTCTTTAGGGCAGATTAAGGGCCAAAGGAGAATGAAGCGTTGAACCAAGGATTGGTTGGGTTATTCACAATTTTTCAAGATAGTGAGGTTGGCAGGAGAACCAAGGGAACTTAGACAAGGTAAAGTTCCTATAGGTTAAGGTGGAACAGAAATTTCACCAAGGAGGTCTATGATAAGGCCTAGCACAGGAATCTATGGTTGCTTCCTGCAGCTTCTAAAACAGTGTGTTTGAGTTCCTGCAGCCTCCCTATCATAGTGTATGGGGATATGGTTAAATTAATTTGTTTTAACTAATTTACCTTAGAATAAGGGGAAACATATTTAATTAAATAGTATATTAATTATTTATGGGAGTGGATATTAATTAAGTAATTTAAAATTATTTAATTAATTATGAGAATAGGTAAAGAAATGAATTTAATAAATGATTATGAGTTAGATATAAGTGGTCAATTTCAAGGTGTCTAAATTAGGCAATTCAATTTGGAAGAGTAAATGATCTTCCAAGGTGTTATTTCATACTACCCAAAATATATAGTCCAAAATTCTCTCTTAAGTAAGCTTTGTAACCCCCATATCTAATTCTTCCTCTCACACATGATGTTACATATTTTACATGCTAGAGTATTCCATACATGGAATCTCTAGATTCACTTATTTTTGGTTGCTTATAGAGAGGTTCCAATGTGATAACATATGCAATATTACAATTATTATTATTTATAGTACCTTTCAAGGTGGTAGAACACCTAATCCTAATGAGCTCAATGGGATTTTATAAAAAAAATTAATATCACCCCCATTAATCATATGTTGAGATCATTTTTATCATTGGAAAATGTGTTGGGGGAAGGGTTTTATCACCCCATTGTTCACTTTATTTCTTCTAGTTTTTAATTGGTCTACCAAGTAGCAAATCTTATCTATGAATTCTAAGTATTTGTAATTATGTTTTTCTTTGTGTGTCTTACTAATAACAATTGGAAAGATTAACTTATAAAAAATTCATGGTCTTTATATGTCTTATGAATAGTATATTCTCAATATTCTTAGCTTCTCACTATATATTACTTCCTTGAGAATTTAGGATTTTATGTGGTTTGTTTGGCATCAATTGTTGATGTATCTAGTTTGGTGTACCACTATAGATGATTGTGTTGGAATATTTTCAACATGAGCATGAAGTAGGGATGGTTGTGTTGGTTGTTTTTGTGTTGTCATTGATGTCAAAATGTTAATAACTACATGGTGATGAATATATGGGAATTTTTTTGGTTTACCAAGAGTTTTTCTTTGCCAGTAATACTCCTCTATGATGGATCAATTTGTTGGTATTTGAATCCAAAACTCATAGCAAGATCTGATATGACTCTAATCTTCTAACCATGTTTTATTAACTCATTCAGACTACTTTTTCTTGGATCTTGAGATGTTCTTTTGTCTATGAACATAAAGTTATCTTTGATAGAGTTCAACTTTGTATCCTACTATTTTTTTGTGTGTGGTGTACTATGTGAGAGACTTCGCATTCTACTAAGGTAAACATTCTTATACTACGGTTGTGTTGACAATCTCTTCACTGGTAGTATTATGGAAAATTAATGTGTTCTCAGATCTGGAAGGTGTTTTCTTTGAATATTATTTGCTTGTTTGAAGAATTTTGTTTTTTAGTCTTGGCCAACACAATGAATGCAATATATTATGAAGACCAATAGTCAGCTTGGTATAATGCACTACATGGATAAAATGTGTGAATCTTATATGGTATCGACCTAATTAATGAATAATATATACTTGTATATATATAAGGAATTGGAAAAAGAAGCAAGTGTGTGGAAAAAGAGGAAGGAAGAGAGCAAGAAAGGAAAAGTGTGAGTGTGTGTGCGAGCAAGTGAATAAAGGAGAATATCAAAGCTTAAATGCTTTATCTATTGTATAGATTCGTTGAGAAATTGTAATGTCTCCTTCTCATCAATAATCTGTTTTGACACTCATTAGCCTATTATGGAAGCCTATAGGCGTGTGTGAGGTAAAATTAGGGTTTCCAGTTCTGAGGTTCTTTGGCATTTCTGAGAGTTTACTATTTATAGTAAAATTCTATTTTTAGCAGTATGGAGTTTGTCAGCTTTCAGAACATCATTTCCAGTTGGAGCAATTATTTGCAATTCATGTCTAATTTCTTAAGGCATTTTTATGGTGATTAAAGGCATTAAGGTTATAATTTGTAGTTGACCCCTTGGCCTAGGAAAACAACTTAAGTTGTGTTTAAAAAGAGGGAATTGGAAGGGGTATGCCATCATAAAGGTGATTTAATTATTATTGAAGATAAAAGCCTTGAGAAATAAAGTGGATGCCTTTTTGAAGAAGTTATTATTTTAAAATAAATATTTTATAACATTGCCTTGTAAAGTGGACGCCTTTTTGTGAAGCTGAAAGGTTTCTGGAGATTTGAAGAGTCTCTGTGACTATTGGCATCTTTTCTTGAGGGATTGAAGAGTCTTCTACTCTTCTATAAAATGAATGCTTTGTTCCAGCATTGGTATCCATTCATGTTATCATTCTGTTATGTTGTCGAAATGACAACTGAAACCTTGCTTCAAGGATGCTACCTCCTAGCCATTAACCAATTTCGTGTTTGAAATACAACACCTCATTGGAATTTGTTGCTTCTCATCCAGACTAGCAGATTGTGCTCAACAGAAGAAGTTTTGATGATAATTCTAGTTTTTGAGTTGCTGATTCACATACAGTTGAAGGTGAAAATTTGAATGCATCTCCTAGAGTAAATTTATTTTGATTATGGGTATTTTTTCTGAGTGTTTGCTAAGCCAAGGTGCCCCCTCTTGCAAATTTTGAGATTTAATTTCGAAGGTTCTGATTTTTAATGACAAAATCGCCCTTGAAGAGGGTTGTACCATTCTTAGAGGCTTTGGAATTTGTGCCAAAAATATATGTGCAGTTTGGTTGTTGTTTGATGATTAGAATATGTTCACCTACCTTCTAAAAAGACACAGCAAAAGACGGCATTCGATTCAGAGGTGAATTAAGTGAGTTATGAACATTTCATTGGTTTTCACAGTTGCTGATTAACATTTCCAGTTTACTATTTTTTGTATTAGACTTTAGAAGTTCTGATTTTTGATTCATTATCAGCAGTTAGAGAGATAAATAATTGTATGAGATCTTCTATTACTCATGTGTTTGAAGACTATTGTAATTCATATGTAATTTGCAGCTTATTTCTTATTTGTAAAGACTGTAAACAATAGTACTGTTCTAGTTCTAATTGCTGCAATTAACTCTTTTTCTTCTCACATAAGTACCCCTGGATGGTTTACCGCCAGTGTGGATAATTTGATTGTAACTCTCTTGTACCCACTCTCATAGTGGTGAACCCCCACAATTTTGTGGATGTCCGCCGCAGCGGATGAATTAGATTACTGTAGCTTTATGGTTGGTTATCCGCCTACTAGTTTCAATTCTAAGTAATCACTCCATCATATGTTAGCACCTCGCCCTCAGCGGGATCTTGTGTGCACATTCTTGACGTTGAGTTTGCTAAATTCAAGTACTTGTTTTCAATTAGCTCCTCTGCCATATGACAACACCTATCCCTCCTTGGGATTGAGTGTGCATTCTTGGTGTGAGTTCTTTCAAGTTTGTTTTCCTATTTGGAGCTAACGCTAATCATGTTGGCTAGTGCTGATTATGTGTGTAAATCTTCAAGAAAAAATTGGTTAGCATATTTCAGTGGTATGAGAGCAGAAGACCCTGCCATCCTGTGGCAATTTTGCAGTTGGTTGTCTAATGAGTGACAGCTAGACATTAGGCCATTCACCAGAAGTCAGGCCAGAACTTAGCATCAATTTCCACCTATTCCAGAGGCAGAGACTTTTTCAGGAGTCTTGAGGGATCTTGGAAAAACAGTGGAAGGTACAGAAAAGACAGTTGAAATAATGTCAGACAGTGTAAGGCAAGCTAATGATGAGAGGGGCAGAGTTGAGAAGAAGTTTGATGGGATGATAGACATGATGTCCTGATTATGCTCCAAGTTGGACTAGCAAGCAACTCAGAATATCATTCAGCCCCAAAATAACTCAACTAGAGAAAGCAGTGGAGTTAATGGGAATAACAATAGTGGCAGTCTTGAGGTGAATACAAGAGATAGAATTGTGGGTCAACATGTTGCAATTCCTAGTGGGTCATCCTCTAGACCCCTTTTTCCCGTCTTCACACCAAGGGAAGAGCAACAACCGGTTGAAGCTGCACCAACTTTTGCTGATGATGCACGTCAAGCTTACATGGAGTATGTTTCCTTACCTCTTGACTTGAGAGGTACTTGGACCTTTGATCAATACATGAATCAAAGGAGTCAAAGAAATGGAGGAAGGACTGAACAACGTCCTCCTATGGCACCTAGAAATCATTTCTACCAAGCATTGGGAAAGATTACTATGGAGCATTTTGATGGTAGTAATAAGTGTACAGCCAGATCATGGGTGCAGAAGTTAGATAACTACCTCTCTCTCAGACCCATGCTGGAAGAAGATGCTATCAAATTTGCTACTTTGCATTTGGATGGGATATCTCACAAATGGTGGACTCATGGTTTGGTCACTCTTGGCCATAACCTCATTCACACATATGGTGAGTTTACCAATAAGTTGATTGAAAGATTTGATACCAAAGATCAAGAATTGAGATTCAGAGAATTGGCACAATTGAAACAGCAAGGATCTTTAGAAAACTATGTGGTTAATTTTTAGAGGTTGTCAGTAATGGTGCCTAACATTACTGAAAGAAGACTTGTGGTTCTTTTTGCTGAAGGTTTATTGGAGCCTTTGAAGGGTTGGGTCAAATCTTTTGATCCACCAACGTTAGATGAAGCTATCAAGAAAGCTAGGAGCATGGAGTTGGCAACCTCAAGGCCTAAGTTTCATTCAAAACCATTCATCCATAAGAAAGATAAAAAACATTCTTCAAATTTGCCCAAGAAGTTTCCACCAAGGTTGTCAGAAGAGCTCAAAGAAAAGCTTAGAAAAGATGGAGTTTGCTACACTTGTCGTGAACCTTGGGTTAAGGGTCACCGTTGCTATGGAAGAGGCAAAGCAAATTGAATGGAGGGCTATTCTGATTATGGATCAGAATCTTATTCGTCCGATCAGCAATACGAATCAGCAAGTAGTGAAGGTGAGGAAGCTCCTAAAGAGAAGCCTGATGAGGTGGTAGATGGTAGTGATTTTGCACAACTATCAAGTTTTCAGAAAAATGAGTCCTTTTAGGTTCATGGATTAGTTAATTCAAAAAGGATTGTTGCTCTAATGGACACTGGAGCAACTCATAATTTTATTGATGAAGGATTAGTTGCTAAGAAGGGTTTGAAGACTAAGGAACTTGATGGTTTCAAGGTAATGGTTGCAGATGGTTTTACTATGTCTTGCACAAGGAAGATTCCTAACCTCTCTATGCAATTGGGAAATTATGAGATTAAAGATGATTTTTATGTGGTGGGAATTGGAGACACTGATGTTGTGTTAGGCATACAATGGCTGTGATCTCTTGGTGAGATCACATTGAATTTGCAAACTATGGAGCTTAAATTTCAGTCTAATGGAAGGAAGGTTGTTCTAAGAGGGATGTCAAATGGGAGCCCTCGAATTGTGTCTTTGAAGAGGATGGAAAGGCTGATCCGTCATGATCAGGTTGAATGGGCTGCTGAATGTTTGGTTCTACCAGCTGACCCGATGGAGGAGAAAAGGCAATATCACCTTGATATTCAAGCCTACCTTCTGGAAGACCTCCTGAAAGAGGTTTTGAGCATGTAATTGAGTTAGAAGAGGGAGCAAAGCCTTTCATGACTACACCTTACCATTATCCAAAGAAGAAGAAAGATGAGATTGAAAAAGCCATCAAGGAGCTTTTGGAGAGTGGTTTCATTAGACCAAGCAAGAGTCCTTTTGCTTTTGCAGTGGTACTGGTCAAAAAGAAAGATGGCACAATGCGTATGTGTGTTGACTACCGCACATTAAATCAGAAGACCATCAAGAATACATATCCAATCCCTAGGATTGACGAGCTTATTGATGAGCTCCATGGGGCTATGTTCTTCTCAAAGATTGATTTTCGTTCAGGCTATCATCAAATCAGAATGAGGGAGGCAGATATAGAGAAGACAGCGTTTAGATGCCATTTTGGGCATTTTGAATTTCTTGTCATGCCTTTTGGTTTGACAAATGCTCCAGCTACATTCCAATCTTGTATGAACAAGATTTTTAGATAGCAGTTGAGGAAGTTTGTGCTCATCTTCTTCGACCACATTCTCATTTTTAGTAAGTCATGGGAAGAGCACCTTAAGCATTTGGAAGAAGTGCTTAATATTTTGGAGGCGGAATGTTTGTTCGCCAAAGAATCAAAGTGTGAGTTCGAGATGACAGAACTCTTATATCTTGGCCACATTATCAGTTCAAAGGGTGTGAAAGTTGATCCTGAAAAGATAAGAGCCATTCTTGATTGGCCAACTCCAAAGAATATTTCTCATTTGAGAGGATTTTTAGGGTTATGTGGATTCTATAGAAGATTTGTGAAAGGATATTCTCATCAAGCAGCACCTCTCACAGATCTTACAAAGAAAGGAGCTTTTCTTTGGACTAAGAAGGCACAAGAAGTTTTTGATAAGTTTAAGCAAATCATGAGTACATGTCCAGTGTTGGCTCTTCTGGATTTTACAAAACCATTTGAATCACAATGTGATGCTTCGGGTGAAGGTGTTGGAGCTTTTCTAATGCAAGACAAACATCTTATTGTCTTCAAGAGCCAGAAGTTGAGAGGAGCAGAAAAAACTTACTCCATTTATGACAAAGAGATGATTGCCATCATGCATGCTTTGTCTAAATTCCGTCAATACTTGGTGGGAAGTAAATTTGTTGTTAAGACTGACCACAATAGTCTTAAAAAATTTATGCGCCAAAAGGATTTGAATGAAAGGCAGTAGAAGTGAGTAAGTAAGCTCCAAGCATATGACTTTGACATTGAATATGTCAAAGGGAAAAATAACGTAGTGGCTGATGCTCTTTCAAGAAGGCCTCATTTGTAGTCACTTTGTGAGTTATCAGTAGATTGGAAGGAGTTAATTGCTACTAATTATGTTAAAAATCAGTTTGCAACCAGCTTGCTAGAAGGTCATTTGGTTGATGAAAGGTATAAGTTGGTTGATGGGATAATTTACTATAAAGATAGAATCTTTTTAGTGCATGAATCTAAGCTTAAAAAGAAGATTCTAAAATCTTTTCATGATGTTCCCCTTGCTGGTCATCAAGGGATTATCAAGACTTATAAGAAGATTCGTGAAAGATTCACTTGGAAAGGGTTGAAAGAAGAAGTCTTGAACTACATTAGAGAGTGTTCGATTTGTCAAAGAAATAAAAATGAACACTCTTATCCAGCTGGTCTGCTACAGCCCTTGCCCATTCCGAATCAAAAATGGGAAAGTATTGCAATGGATTTCATCACAGGGTTGCCCAAGGTGCAAGGACGTGATTGTATTTTTGTTGTGGTTGATAGACTAACAAAATTTGCTCATTTCTTTGTTGTCACCACTTCATTTACAGCAGCTCAAGTGGCTGAGTTATTTTTTAGAGAGGTCTTCTGTTTGCATGGATTGCCTAAAACTATTGTCAATGATAGGGACAATAAGTTCCTAAGTGTTTTTTGGCAAGATTCTTCAGATTGAGTGGGACAGTACTTACTCCAAGCACTAGTTATCACCCACAAATAGATGGGCAATCAGAAATTGTTAACAAATGGTTAGAGGGCTACCTAAGAAACTATGTTTTAGGACAGCAAAGAGCTTGGATTAAATGGCTTCATTTAGGAGAGTATTGTTATAACTCTTCTTATCACATGTCAATTAAGATGTCACCTTTCATGGCTCTTTATGGTTATGAAGCTACTAATTTTGTTGATTTAGTGTTTGGTGATAGTAGAGCTCCACAAGCACAGGATATGTTACAACAGAGCCAAGACATCTTGAAATCTCTCAAGGAAAATCTGCAACAAGCTCAAAATCAGAAGAAGTTATACGCTGATCAGCAGCATGTTGAGAGGTCTTTTAAATTTGGGGACATGGTCTACTTGAGGCTTCAGCCATATAGACAATCTTCTCTCAAGAAAAGTGGTGCAGAAAAGTTGAAGCCACATTTTTATGGTCCTTTCAAACTCACCAAGAGGATTGGTGAAGTTGCTTATGAGTTGGAGCTTCCAGCTAAAAGCAAAGTGCATAATGTCTTTCATGTGTCACACCTCAAGAAGGCACTTGGACACAACGTGGTGGCTACTTCAGAATTACCTCCATTGGATGAGGAAGGTCAGTTGGTGTTGATTCCTGAAGAAATCCTTGATACTAGAGAGCGTTCTTTGAGGAGAAGGACAATCAAAGAATACTTGGTTAGATGGAGGAATTTTCCTATTGAAGATGCCACGTGGGAAGGAGAATAGATTTTATTGCATCCATCTTTTCAGTTGCTTGAGGACAAGCAATCTCAAGGAGGGAAGACTGTAATGTCCCCTTCTCATCAGTAATTTGTTCTGACACTCATCAGCGTATTCCGGAAGCCTGTAGGCGTGTGTGAGGTAAAATTAGGGTTTCCAATTCTGAGGTTCTTTGGAATTTTTGAGAGTTTACTATTTATAGTAAAATTCTATTTTTAGCAATATGGAGTTTGTCAACTTTCAGAACATCATTTCCAGTTGGAGCAATTATTTGCAATTCATGTCTGATTTCTTAAGGCATTTTTATGGTGATTAAAGGCATTAAGGTTATAATTTGCAGTTGACCCCTTGGCCTAGGAAAACAACTTAAGTTGTGTTTAAAAAGAGGGACTTGGAAGGGGTATGCCATCATAAAGGTGATTTAATTATTATTGAAGATAAAAGCCTTGAGAAATAAAGTGGACGCCTTTTTGAAGTTATTATTTTAAAATAAAGATTTTATGTTGCCTTGTAAAGTGGACGCCTTTTTGTGAAGTTGAAAGGTTTCTAGAAATTTGAAGAGTCTCTGTGACTGTTGGCGTCTTTTCTTGAGGGATTGAAGAGTCTTCTACTCTTCTATAAAATGAATGCTTTGTTCCAGCATTGGTATCCATTCATGTTATCATACTGTTATGCTGTCGGAATGACAAATGAAACCCTGCTTCGAGGATGCTACCTCCTAGCCATTAACCAATTTCATGTTTGAAATACAACACCTAGTTGGAATTTTTTGCTTCTCATCCAGACTAGTAGATTGTGCTCAACAGAAGAAGTTTTGATGATAATTCTAGTTTTTGAGTTGTTGATTCACATACAGCTGAAGGTGAAAATTTGAATGCATCTCCTAGAGTAAATTTATTTTGATTATGGGTATTTTTGTTGAGTGTTTGCTAATCCAAGGCACCCCCTCTTGCAAAGTTTGAGATTTAATTTCGAAGGTTCTGATTTTTAGTGACAAAATCGCCCTTGAAGAGGGTCGTACCATTCTTAGAGGCTTTGGAATTTGTGCCATAAATATATGTGCAGTTTGGTTGTTGTTTGATGATCAGAATATGTTTGCCTACCTTCTAAAAAGACACAGCAAAAGACGGCATTCGATTCAGAGGTGAATTAAGTGAGTTATGAACATTTCATTGGTTTTCACAGTTGCTGATTGACATTTCCAGTTTACTGTTTTTTGTATCAGACTTTAGAAGTTTTGATTTTTGATTCATTATCAGCAATTAGAGAGATAAATAATTGTATGAGATCTTCTATTACTCATTTTTTTTAAGACTATTGTAATTCATATGTAATTTGCAGCTTATTTCTTATTTGTAAAGATTGTAAACAGTAGTACTATTCCAATTCTAATTGCTGCAATTAACTCTTTTTCTTCTCACATAAGTACCCTTGGAGGTTTACCGCCAGTGTGGATAATTTGATTGTAACTCTCTTGTACCCACTCTCATAGTGGTGAACCCCCACAATTCTGTGGATGCCCGCCGCAGCGGATGAATTAGATTACTGTAGCTTTATGGCTGGTTATCCGCCTACTAGTTTCAATTCTAAGTAATCACTTTGTCATATGTTAGCACCTCGCCCTCAGCGGGATCTTGTGTGCACATTCTTGACATTGAGTTTGTTAAATTCAAGTACTTGTTTTCAATTAGCTCCTCCGCCATATGACAACACCTATCCCTCCTTAGGATTGAGTGTGCATTCTTGGTGTGAGTTCTTTCAAGTTTGTTTTCCTATTTGGAGCTAATGCTAATCAAGTTGGCTAGTGCTAATTATGTGTGTAAATCTTCAAGAAAAAATTGGTTAGCATATTTCAGAAATGCAGTGCTTTTTATTCTAAGCTTCAATGGAATTGAACCATGCACATTGAAGGTGTATTTCATTAGTTCATTCTTTTGGCAGTGAGCCACTATCATTGTATCTTGGCAGTGAGCCACTATCATTGTATCTTGGCAGTGAGCCATCTTTGTACTTAGGTTGTGAGCCTTTTTAAGGATAGTGAGTCCTAATAGTGAGCCTCGTAATTTTTTGTATCCAGATATAATATATTGTGAGTTAACCCTCACTATGGTTTTTCCCATTTTGGGTTTTCTACATAAAAATCCCAGTGTTCTTGTGTGTGATTGCATTGTCTTTCTTTTATATTCTCTCTTGTTCATTCAGTCAAAATAGTAATAATGATGAAGTGGATTTTATTATCGGTTTATGGAATACTGATTCACCTCCCCCTCTTAGTATTCTAGATGTTCAACAATTGGTATCAGAGCATGGTTCCTTGGAAGAAGCCTAACAGCTTGAGGAAGGTCCCAAAATTTGAATATAAAAAAAAATTCCCTCGGAAGTTGTCACTACTGAATTTTCAGAAGAAATGGAAGCCTTGAAGGACAAGTTGATAAAACCAAATGAGCACATCGAAAAGTTACAAAGTACATGTATGGATGCATGTGATCTATTGAATAAAGGAGAAGAAATCATTACTAGCCTATAGGAACAGTTGGAAGAGAAGAAAAGAATTGAAGAATATCAAGAAATTGAAATTTAGAAGAAGATGGATGAATGTGTGAATCTTGAATTAGAAGCAGAAATCCTAAGATCTAATTTGGAAAAGGTGAAGATTTTTGAAGAAAAATTTATGATAAGCTTGGCGATGCTTGATGACTTGATTAATTCTCAAAGACTAGAAAAGGATAAGAGTAGTTTAGGGTTTGAAAAAGGTCAATGTTCTAAAGTGAAGAAACTCACTGAAAAGAAGATGTGGTACAAGGATGAACAAGTCAAGGAGCAAAGAAGAAACTTCCAAAAACTCATATAAAACAACATGATGCAAAAAGGTATTTATACTTCAATGGTGTTTATCATTCATGCAATAAATTTGGTCATAAAGAAAAGGTCTGCAAAAATAATGTAAATGATTCCAAGGACAAAAAGAATGGATATAAAGATAAAAGGGAAAATGGAAACAAGAATATTACTTGATGTAAGTGCAGAAAACTAGAACACCCAAGTAGAAATAGTAGAAGGAAGAAGAATATCTATCCAGCGAAGAAGAATGATCAAACCTTTGATCTGAATGTGACAAGAAAAGAAATGGAAAGGACTTGGAGAAAGGATTCATCAGTTTTATCTGTGTTGACCTCCGGTACAAATACTCCCATCTATCTCTAAATGAAAGTAGCAGCTAAGGGGGAGCAATCATCAGAAAACCTAATAAACCACATTATTGGTACTTGTGCCATATCATGACAGAAGTATATTTAATGTGGTAACAAGATTAAGGTATTTTTTGCATGTGTGAAGAATGAAGTATGCAGAATTTGAAAGAATGGAGGCATACACAATTTTTGAGGAAATCTACCTGCAAATTGAAACATTTATTGAAAAATCATTTGGAATGGAAGAAATAAGATCAGATAAAATTAAAGGTCTATGTATTTTCAAAGAAGCGTAAAAAGGAGGCTTGGAAAGGAATTTAGAGTTTCAAATTTTGAAGAAAGTAACAGTCGAAGTGTGCTCTGGAAACATAACATCTATACATTTTTAGAGGTATTTTTGTTTGCACAATCTTTACTTTTATTGATGGATAATTCAAAGATTGTGAATTGTGTGGATAAAGCTAAATTGAAGAGATATATGAGGAATGTGTCGAAAGAATTTGTTGGTGCATTCTCTTGCATCCCTTTGAGAGTGTTTCCTATAGAAGATATCTATGCATTTGTTTTTCAGTAAAATTGAAGAAATGATTAGTTGAATATGTTTTGGGAAAATGAATTGAAAGAGAATCATGGTTCCTACAAAGTATTAGTTGAGAAAAAGTTGTATGTTTGGAGGAAAGTTCCTTTGTTTGAATTTGAAAAGAAGTATATTCGAATGGTATTGAGTAGAATTCATGATGAATCTTTGTGGATTGATGAGGCACATCTGGTTACTAGAGAAGTAATTAGATATGTAACTGGTTTATGTTCCACTGGAGACTATGAATGAGAAAGAAATAATTGAGGTTATAGGTGTGAGTTCTAAAGGAAAATAAATTGGTTTGAGATCAACTGTTGATCTGGTTGAGGTATGTTGCTATTGTCATTGGTCATAAAGTTTATATCCCTATAAATGACTATAGTTTCTATTGTTGTGGTAAATATTGCTATTGACATGGTATTAAGAGGTATGGAATATGATTTGTGTGAACTACTTCGCATACATCTTTTGAATAATTTAAAGGAGATCAAGAAGAGCATGAAGAATACTTTTCAATATGGCAATTTGGTTGTTTGTCTACTCTTTTACTTTTTGAAAGAGTTACCGGTAATAGGAAATTTATAATGGTCAAATTCAGAGCCTATTTCCTATCAAATTAGGAATTTCATGATAAATCTTGGTAGTTTGGATGCACAAGAATCTGCCCTTGCTGCATTCTTTGGAACGTTTCAAATGAGGATGAACAAAAGGTCTAGGATTCTAGTAAATGATGTGGAAAGATACTCTAAGAGCATAAATTTTCTTGTTTCTACAATTTTTTGTCACATGGAAGCAATTCAATCAAGGTTAGTTTGGATATCTTAATTAGATTATGAAGTGTCAAAGGTTGAAATTGATAAATATGCTAAAATTCTCTTGGAAAGCCCTAAGCATCTCGATGAATGTTCCCCCCATAGCAAGATCGGAACAGGGAAGGAAAGGAAGAGTGTAGTAAAGCTAGCAGATGTGGAGGAAAGTAAGCTCGAACATGAGCATGAAAGAATGAGTATTCAGAGAGCTTTGGAAGTATTGCAGAAGGTTATTCCCAGTGCTAATTTTGATTCATCTATTTCTATTGTGGAGAATATTTGTGGCATGATTAATTCTTTGAAATTCTACATCTTTGGACTTAAAGAGTTTGTTGGAACTACGTCTGATGAAGAAGACTTGAATGATATCAAAGAAAAATGTGTGAATGCATACAATCGAGTAAAGAAGGAATTGAAAAATGTACAAGGTTGTAACGAAGAAGCACATGAACAACTTTCCTTTTGTCTAGATTGGTTTGGCAATACATTGGATATGAGGAATGAAATAAGGATGAGTGAGTCTTGATAGAGCACTCAGGAAGATACATACAAGTTAGTAGAAGATAAAGATAATCAGGGGTGGTCATACATTGTGCAGCTTCAAGAAAAAAATTTCTCTCTACAGAATCAAAGAATAGATGTCATTAGAAAATTTGTGGCACTCAAAGATATGATTAAATTTAGACATACTTCTTTTTCTAGTGCTCTTGGCTGTATTGGTGAAATATCAAAGATCAATCTTAGTCTCGATACTTTAACAGATGGTATAGAGTCTCTAACTAAACTTGAGATATTTTAAAAGACTCTTGTCAGTGAAAAAGGTTCATGGGAAGAAGGTAAAGCTTCTTGGAAGGCTCTTCTTGAGAGTCTCGGAGGTTCCTCTTCTGGTTAAATCTATGTTCATATCTTTTTTTTGGCTAATTATTGATATACATTCTTATACCAGACCCCTTCCTTTGTCACTGATGTCAAAGGGGGAGAGATAGAGAGATGGAGAGATAAAGAGATGGAAGGTCAAAGGAAAAAAAAATTGTGAAGATCAGTTTTGATAGGGGGAATAAGTTAGAACATTCAGTTGCAGTATACTTGGAAAAGTTTTTGTCTTGCCATAAATACAAAAGGGGGAGATTGTTTGAAGCTTTGCAACATTAGCATGAAGTAGGGATGGTTGTGTTGGTTTTTTTTGTGTTTTTATTGATGTCAACATGGTAATAACTACATGGTGATGACTATATGGGAAGTTTGCTTGGTTTACTGGAAGTTGTTCTCTATCAGTAATACTCCTCTATTATAGATCAGTTTGTTGGTATTTTAATGTGGAACTCATATTAAGATCTGATATGACTCTAATCTTCTAACCATGTTTTATTGACTCATTCAAACTAATTTTAATTGGATCTTAAGATTTTCTTTTTTCTATGAATAGAAAGTTATCTCTGACAGAGTTCAACTTTGTATCCTACTATTTTTCTGTGTGTGGTGTACTATGTGGGAGACTCTGCATTCTACTAAGGTGAACATTCTTATACTACGGTTGTGTTGACAATCTCTTTACTGGTAGTATGATGGGAAATTAATGTACTCTCAAATATAGAAGGTGTTTCCTTTGAATATTATTTGTTGGTTTGAAGAATTATGTTTTTTAGTCTTGGTCGACTTAGCGAATGCAATATATTATGAAGACTAATAGCCAACTTGGTATAATGTACTACATGGATAAAATGTTTGAATCTCATATGGTGCCAACCTAATTAATGAATAATATATACTTGTATATATATAAGGAAGTGGAAAGAGAAGAAAGTGTGTGGTGAAAGAGAAAGGAAGAGAACAAGAAAGGAAAAGTGTGTGTGTGCGAGAAAGTGAATAGAGAAGATCAGATCTTAAATGCTTTATTTGTTGTACATATTTATTGATCAATGCAATGCTTTTTATTCTAAGCTTCAGTGGAACTGAACCCTGCACATTGAAGGTGTATTTCATCAATTCATTCTTTTGGTAGTGAGCTAGTATCATTGTATCTTGGTAGTGAGCCATCTTTGTACTCAGGTTGTGAGCCTTTTTTAAGGATAGTGAGTCCTAGCAATGAGCCATGTAATATTTTGTATCTGAATATAATATATTGTGAATTAACCCTCATCATAGTTTTTACCATTCTAGGTTTTCCATGTAAAAATCCTAGTGTTCTTGTGTGTGATTGTATTGTTTTTCTTTTTTGTTCTCTCTTGTTGATTCAGTCAAAATAGTAATAATGATGAAGTGGATTTTATCATCGATTTATGGAATACTGATTCATACCCCCTCTCAGTATTCTAGATGTTTAACAGATTGTTTGTAGATGATGTTTTAGAAAAATATTAGAAATTGATCTTAGGTTTGATATATGATTATAGGTTTCTTGTGTATTCTATTAACATGATAATGCCTCCTTTAATTTTGTTAAATGTGTTTTAGGGTGTTTATGGGTTGGTGGATAATTCTAAGGTTATTTTTTATAAAGCTTATATATATGAAATTTCTTGCCAAGTTAGTGGTGGTAATGTTAGTCATTAAGCTTAGAGGTTGGCTTATTTTTCTACTCATATTGAATATCCCTAGTGTAGTTGTCATTAGAAATAATGAAGTTGGATTATCCACTATCCACTAGCACCATGTTCTCTAAAATCCCTTTTGTAGGTAATGTGCAAGAATTTGTTAGAAAATTTATAGTGATGAATAAAGAGTTGCAAGAACTTAGCTATTAAGTCTTTAAATTATGGATGGTAGTGAATAATCTCCTAATTATGCATTCTAAGGGTTATATACAGACCTTATGAGTGCTTACTTTTTCATTATGGGAATATGATTTTTGTCTCTACTTTGTATAGTATAGAGATTATATCCAACATCTATTTTTTAGAATTGGAGAATGATTCTATTGGGCTATTTATCTATATTGGAAGTGGGGAATTCTTTGAGCAATAAGTTGTATGATATTGAAGTATGGGGTGATAATAATGATGTTGGTGGTATTAAACCATAACCCTCATTTATTTCTCATCATTGGTTGGTCTTCCTAATGTCTCATTTTTTTGTTTTGTTTGCTACTATCCTTCATGCCAATTTATTAGCTTGTTGTCTTCATTATTCTATTATTATGATTTATGTTTTCTTCTTTAATGATGACTCACATAGAACCATATTATATTATCTTAAAATAATTAGAAACTATATATAAAAATTATGATAAATATTTTTAAATTTAAAATGAAGAAGGATTTTAAATTCCCAATAATTAGAAATTATAGGTAGTATCAAATAATTTATCATTTAAATCAAGAAAATAATGAAAATTATTTTATATCCACTATATTCCTTCTCCAATAAAATAATTTAAATTTTGGAGCATCACATACAAAAGCAAATCTAAGAGATCAATTGTATGATTGAGGGTGATCTCACAATAGTGGTTTACACTTTTTGGGACATCCCGATTTTTGTTGAAATCACATATTTTTAGAAAATATAATGATTTAATCCTTGAAAAGTTCCATTTAAAGGATTCCAATTGAAGATAGTTTGATCAAACCACCTTAGATTAAACCCCCTTGGATAGAACCCTACTAGTTTTCAACCATGCCTATAACGGAGTCTCCTTTACACCTATCAAAATGTTGATAAAAAACCACTTTTGATTTACCCTTTGGGGGATCAAATGAATTCATTTAAAATTTATTTTTTGTAAGTATGTATACCTTATTATAAGCTTCCCAAAAATTATAATTTTAAATATACTTAATTTTATTATTATATTTATTTTTTATTTTTTGTGAATGTAGGTTTTTCACTAAAAATCAAGCTCTTTATTTTGCACATGTGGAAAAATAGTATATTACCAAAAAAAAATGAAAAATATTCTTGTGCTAGATATTTATGTCCTTGATCCAACAAATAAAATAAAATTGAATTTTGATACATACAAAAAAAGTTATGTTGTATACGGTCTGCCTATGTCTAAATTGTAATTGGTTTGACTTCAAAACTTAATTAAGAAAAAAAAATCCAATAAAACACCATTAAACCAAATGAAAGTGAGCTATATATCATATTTAAAAATCTAAATTCGAAAAAATTAAAATTTTATCCTTCATAGAAAAAAAAGTTATGTTGTATACGATGAACATCACTCTCTAAAAATGGTGTTTACTGTTAAAAACTAGTTTTCGAAGGAGATGGAAAAATAAATTCAATATTATTCCAATTTTTAAAAAATATATATATTTATAATCTATAGAAAAAATTTCACAAATCACTAGTTTGCATCATCTTCAAATTCCTCATGGTTTAGCAACTATAGGTGCCCGAAAGTGAAGATTTAGCTAAAAAAAAATCAGTTCAATGTCCAGTTTGGTCAAAAATTATAAACTAGTATTATGGGACCACCCTTTATTTAAGTTGAAAATACATAAAACGTAACAATAATTTTCTAAAGTAGTATTCTCTACATATAATCTTAACTTATTGTTTGTGCTAGATTAGAGATTATGAAGATAAGGTCAAGGGGGAGACATATTTTGAATAGAAAGAGATAAATACAAATGGAAAGGAAAATGAGGACAATGGGGATATCCCTTTAGGTTTTGAAGATGAGTGGGGAGGATCATTTGAAGATCAAGAGGATATGTGTCTACTTAAGAATTATATGGAAAACTTCTAGAATGTGAATTCTAGCCCTAAACTTTAATATTTCATTGTTAAGAAAGGTCTTATCCTTGTCTCCTATGGTAATTTTTTTAGAATTTGCACTAGTGTGAGGCTTTCCTATGGTGTTTCTTTTAATCAAGAACTACATAATTGTTTCTTGATCTCTCCTAATGTTCCTAGGGAGTGTTTCATTCCCCCTACTTCTAGTGTGATTTTATTTGTGGGAAGATTCTTTCTAATATGTAGTTAATGCTCAATGGTGTGGAAATGCAGTGTGTTGTGAGTTTGGGAGAGGTTGATATTGTTTGAAAATATTTTCCAATGATCTACTTGTTAATTGGGTAGTTTCCTTCAAGTATTTTGTGTTGTTAGGGTTGTATACAAATGATAATATACCCCCTATCATGCTTGTTATGGGAGTTATTTTTGGTTTCCCTGGTAGCTCTCTATATGGTCATGGTCAAGACATCAAAGAGAAGTCTTCTCTAATTTATTATTTCCATTTGGTCCCTAATTATTGAAGGTAAATGTTGAGTTCTCAGAATCTATGATGCCCTTATGGATAGATCATCATCTAAGATGAAGAGTATGTTATTGGTCATTTTTAGGGTCTTGGCCTAATCTTTATGTTTTAAAAAAATAGGTTAAGATAAGTTTAAAGCTTCATTGATTGGTTAAGATTTGGTTGTTTTCAAAAGGTTTATTTTTTATATTATTTTATCTCCATTAAGATTGTATTCAAACTCTTGTAGATGGGTCATTGTAATTGGGCAATTGTAGCCTATTCCATAAGAGATGGAATCAAGGATTTAATCTAGAGAATAAATTTATTACCTAAGTGTCCCAATTTGGGTGAGACTACCTAGTTTACCATTGAAATACTAGGAAGAGAAAGTGTATTCCAATATTTCTAGCTCCTTCAACTAGCTTAGTGTCATCGATAATGTTACCGAATATAAAAAATTCATATTATTCATAGAGTTTTGTGTTAACATTAATATTGTAATGTACATCCCTATTCAATCACCTTATCCTCTAAGCAATATGATTGGATGTAATAAATCATGTATGATTATTACTTGGCTTTCAGCAACCATTGAATCATGCTTAGACATGGTTCTCATGGGTGAAGATCTAAACTAAAGGAAGATAAAGTCATGTGGAGTAACATGACTAGCTCGAGTCTTGTCTTCCTCAAGAAACTAATGTGGATTTAATTAGGTGTTGGAGGGAGGTAATTGGACCTCTTATAAATAATACAAATTTAAATGGTGCTAGTATTGTATTTTAAAATGAACCCCTTCTTATGGAGAGAAGTTTTAAGGAGTTTGGAAAGGAGAAGGTGCCTATTAGGGAGCACCTTAGTGGGGTTAACTAGTCCTTCTTGTGAGGGTGATGTTCACATAGCAAGGCCTCTAATAAGTAAAATAGGAGGATGGTTTAGTCTATGAACCACTCCAAGGACCCCTTACTCCTTTCAAAGTCATTTTTGGCTCTTAAAAATGGAACTATAAAGAATCTTGGTTTAATTGAATCAAAGGATAAGATTGTTAGAGAATAAGAACATCCCTTAAGAGTTTCAAGTTCTATCTTGGACTTGAACTATTTGATTTGCCATTATTTTTGAGAAATTAGCCTATTTCTTTCTTCCTTGCCATTGTTGGTGGTGTGTTACTAGTTTGTTGTTGTATTTTTTCCTTAATGATGAATGCTCATTAATGCTAGTATAAGCCATTGTACTAGCTTATTTGATTTGTGTCTTCTAATCTTTGTACATGTTTGTTCTAAAGAGATAATAATATTAGTAAAAAAAAAAGCATAATGAAAAAAGAAATAATATTTAGAGTTGCTAATACAATAATATAATTGAAACAATTCTAAGATTGGCTACTACCAAATAATATTTATTAATCATAGTTATAAAGATAAAAATTTGTAGATGATATTCTAAGTTTTGAGATTTGAGAAAATAATAAAATTTACAAGCAATCTTATTTATAGTTGTAGGAAGGTGGTTAAACCCTACAATTGGTGGACTTTGGTGATATAAGTTGGCCAGAAATAATAAATAGTGCAAGAAACAATGATATTTGAATAAGAGTTGTTTATAGCTATGATACGGTGAAAGAAAAGATAAGGATAAGAGAATCCTTTGATGGATGATTCAATCTTCAATATGTGGTGATTAAGCTAGTCTTCAACAGATATGACTACTTTAAGCATTATAAATATCATTCTCGCCCTTAATACTTAATGTAGTAGCCCCTAATAAGTCTCTTATCCTCAAAATTCTCTTTTGAAATGACCTTGAATAACACATCTACAAGTTGATCATTAGTTCTACAAAACTTTAGTTCATCATGTCCTTCCACCACAAGATTTCTATGATGTTGGATATCTACATGCTTAGTCTAATGATGAAAAACTAGATTCTTACATTCAACTATATTTTGTTTGTTGAGGGGTATAACTTACCATCAATTGCCTTTGAATACCATTTTTCCTAGAAAAGTCTTGTGTACAAGGGTGAATCCTTTACCATTCCTTGTTACAATTCATAACTCCAATCAATTTTTTTATCAAAGCATAAGATAAAAGAGAATCAATGGGGCCACCTGCATGTGATCCTAAATTTCCTAGAATAGAGCTAAATTAAAATAAGCTTTTACACTTTCTCTAAATCAGCTTTGTTTAAAAAATATGGCCACCCCACCCACGAAACAACCATATATTTAAAGAAAAAATCCTTTATATAAAACATATGTTTTCCACAACAAAAGAAAACCTTGTTTGGTTGATCACATCTCAATAATTCTAGAGCATTAGGTCAGACTTTTCTTGGCCCTTGAATGTCTGACCACTTTTCTTGGAGCTCATTCATCTACTAAATCTATTGTCGTTGTCAAATCCCCAAGCCAAAATCTTTTCCCCACACGCAAAAAACTTCCAGAGAATAGTCGATAAGATCTAGAGGATAAAATCCCACTATAGTCCTCTCATTTTCTACATAGTTGTATTGTTGGCAGGAAGGGGTGCAGCAATATAGAAAACAGATATTGTGCTTTGACAGAATATAGGGAAAAATAGAAAAATAAACTAGACAGTGCAGAGATAGCAAAATATGACACAGAAATTTAATATTCATGCATGTTCATTTTCATATGTTCCTTTTCACTCCAAAATTACAAAAATATAGAGTACATGCTCTATTTTACACAACAAAAAAATAAAACTTAAACTATTTGGACTATCATCCAATACAATGGTGCTACACTCACACCTATGTTGCTGCTTACTACAGTGTTGAAATTACTTCTATTAAATTGTTGCTTTGTGAAACTGGTTGTTGCGTCTAATAAACATTCCCTTTTGTTGTCTCCTTGTTCAGTACTAAACATTCCTTCTGTTATCTCCTTGTTCTATGCTGAACATTCTCTTTTTGTTGCTATTGGAGGCTTCTCCAAAATACAAAATAAAACTGACTTGCAAAAACCAATGGTTGCAATCCCTTTTGTCTTGTTTGAAAAGATAGCTTAAAAATGAGCACTTCATTTTGAATTCAAAATTACCTACCAATATTAATTGTTGTGGATTCAACTTGGCTACAAGTTTACATTGGGGGGGCAGGTAGAAAAAAGTTGACTCGGATTATTTTAATATTCCAACACTCCCCCTTAATCTAAAGTTAGGTATCATTTTTCTATTTCATTTCGGAGCTACTCTCTGAAGTTGTCCATCATGCCAAGCCTATCTCTTAGGTGCTCAAAATTGTCTCTTGGTAATCCCTTGGTGAAGATATAAGCAAGTTGTTCTTCAGATCTGTAATACTACAATTCAATCTCACCTTGTTCTACCAATTCCCTTATAAAATGATATCGAATCTCAATGTGTTTTTTGCGTCCATGGAACACTGGATTCTTTGTTAGAGCTATTGAGGAAACATTGTCACAATGTATGACTATGTTGTCTTCTTGTTGTTCCTTCAAATCTGCAAGGATTCTCCTCAACCAAATAGCCTGACATGCTACTGCATTTGTTGCAATGTACTCAAATTTTGTTGTGCTGAGAGAGACAATAGGTTGCTTCTTGGATGCCCATGAAATTGCACCCAATCCCATGTTGAACACATATCCCGATGTTCTCTTCCTATCATCTACATTTCCTGCCCAATCACTATCCGTGAAACTAACTAACTTGAGCTCATTTGATGTTGCATACAAAATTTCATAACTTGTTGTTCCATTCACATACCTCAAGATCCTCTTTCCTGCATGCCAATGCGTGTCCTTAGGTTTCTCCGTGAACCTAGAAATTAGGCTTACTGCATACATCAAATCAGGCCTAGTTGATGTCAAGTACATCAAACTTCCAGCCATGCTTTTGTAGAGGGTTGGGTTCACATCATTGTTGTTGTCTTCTTTGCATAGTTTCTGACATGTTGGTGTTGGTGTGGGTGTAGGTTTGTTGTTCTAAATTTTGAACCTCAAAATCTATTTGGCATAGTTAGATTGCGAAATGAATATGCCATGCTCAGTTTGCTAAACTTTTATCCCAAGAAAATATTTCAACAAACCCAAATCCATCATCTCAAACTCATTCTTCATCACTTCTTTGAAATCAGCAATCAAGTTGTCACTGTTTCCAGTAAAAATCAGATCATCTACATACAAAACAGCAATTAAAATATCACCTTTAGTTGCTTTGATGTAGAGTGTGGGCTCACTAATACTTTTGTTGAAGCCATTGCTCAATAAATATGAATCTATTCTATTGTACCATGCCTAAGGTGCTTGTTTCAGCCCATAAAGAGCTTTCTGGAGCCTATATACCTTGCCCTCTTTCCCTAGGACTTCATAGCCAGGTGGTTGCTCCACATACACTTCCTCCTTCAACACTTCATTCAAGAAGGATGAATTTACATCCATTTGAAATACCTCCCAGTGATGTTGGGCTACAATTGCTATGATTGCTCGAACTATTTCCAGCCTTGCAACTGGTGCATAAGTCTCATCATAATCTATATCGGGTTGTTGTTTGTATCCTTGCACCACTAGCCTTGCTTTATTCCTTTCAATTTTACCTTTTGATGTACACTTGGTCTTGTAGATTCACTTCACTCCAATCACTTGTCTACCCTTGGGTAAATCGGTCAACTCCCATGTTTGGTTCCTCTCTATAGCTTCCAACTCTTCATCCATGACCTTACACCATTTGTCTTCAATTTACTACTTCTGCAAAGTGTGTTGGATCACTATAAGAGAATAATGAAAAATCTAAATTCTCATTGAAAACAACATTCCTAGTGCTATAATAAATCTCCTTCACACTCTTTGTCTTTCGTGGCATCAATGATGCGAGTGTAGGGTCTGAATTAGCTTTTGAGTTGCTGCTACTCTAACCTCTACAGTTGCTATATTGTTGATTATCTAAGCTACTGTTGTGCTATACTCTGGAGTTGTTTTTCTATTATGTCAGTTTAGAGTTGTTCTACTGAACACTGCCAAAGTTATTTTCTAAGGCTCTGTGGTAGTTTCTCTCTGAGCTGTTGTTCTCCTGAGCTCCTTCCATATTGTTGTTTTCTGAAACTTCATCATCATCAAGGGGTATTGTGACTGAAATACCTGTAGTGTTGTCCACCATTCCATCCCATGTTTCATTCTCAATAAACACAACATCCCTACTAATCACTACCTCTTAGTGATGGGATTGTACAACTTGTAGGCTTTTGACTCCTCACTATATCCTATGAAGATGCATTTTTTTCCTTTATCATCAAATTTTTGCCTCTTCTCTTTTGGCACCAATGCATATGCCACACACCCAAAGATTCTTAGGTGCTCAACACTCCACTTGTTTTTTGTCCAAGCTTCTTGTGGAATCCTATCACGAACAGCCTTTATAGGACACCTATTCAATATGTAAACAGTTGTTGCTACTACTTCTCCCCAAAAAATATGTGACATCCCTTTTGCTTTCAACATACTTGTTGCCATGTCTTGAATGGTTTTGTTTTTCCTTTATGCCACTCTATTTTTTTGTGGGGTATACCTAGTTGTAAATTGTTTATGAATGCCCTCATTCCTACAAAAATTTAGGAATTATTTGGAGATGTACTCTCCCCCTCTATCTGTTCTAAGGGCTTTGATATAGTTTCCACCTTCTTTTTCAACTATTTCCTTAAACCATTTAAATTTCTCAAAGGATTTTGATTTGTTTTTCAAGAAATAGACCCATTTTTTTCTACTATAATCATCTATGAATGTCATGAAATAAGTGTTTCTAGATAAGGTGGGGGTTTTATGGGTCAACACAAATAGATTTTCTTGGGATAAAAGTTCAAAAACTGAGCATGGCATATTCATTTTATAATCTAACTATGCCAAATAGATTTTGAGGTTCAAAATTCAGAACAACAAACCTACACCAACACCAACAACATGTCAGAAACTATGCAAAGAAGACAACAACAATGATGTGAACCCAAAATCCAGTGAGCTTCAGAGGAAGAAACTCTGAAAAATTGTGATGTGGCCATACATTTCCAATGAAACATATCCAATGCTAGTCCATCCCAAAGTGCTTTCTCACTTGATACAATTGGGTATCGGAAATTTGAAATTTCTAGCTTTTACAGACTATTTTAAGCTTATAATGGAATTTATATGGTACTCTCAGCGAACAGCCTCCCTATATCTTCAGGAAGATTGGGAAAAATCACTTGAAGAAAAAGAATAGAACACTAGCTTGAAATGAAAAATTCAGTAAAGCAATTCTAAAAATAACCCTTTAAAAATCAAAATTTTCCTGATAAACCAAAAAATAGTTTTTAATCATGTTTAGAATATTTTACAGAAATCCCTGAAATCATGTCTGCTAGTGAGTACTTTTATCAATCTGCAAATAGGTTTTTTAATAATGCCCATACAAATAAATCTTTAATTGGGTAACACTAATTTTAGTGTGCGCTCTTGCAAGTTCCTATTCCATCTAGATTATATTAATTTTTAGATTAATTCTCATAAGCAACACTAAATCAATTTAATTAAAAGCTATCCTCGTAAACTTAAAATTATTTCAATTATGAAATAAATAGGATTCATATGTGTTTTTTTGTTTTTTTGTGGAGGATTTATATCATTTATGAGTTTATTTTGTTATTTGATACAAGAGCATGAGTCTATGTTGATTCCTCTTCCACAAAAGTTGTTTGGGGTAAAATCCCGATCTCATTTTTTATATCATTTATTTGGGAGTTTGAACCTTGGTAGATAGCATAATCAAGGAACTCTTGTGCTAATGGAACATAAAACCAAAAAAACTAATAATATTGCAGTACAAATTAGTTACAAACAATTAATGAAGAAACTAAAATGGAATAATAAACAAGAGACAGATTTACATGGTAAAACCTTGACAATAAGCCAAGAAAACATCCATGAGGCAAAGTATCGATATTCTTATTGCTCAGAGAAATTGATTACAACCTTCACACAGTTGTTGCTCTTCAATTACAATTCATTACAATAATAATTTAACCTTCAAGGCTGCAAGATATAAATAATATCTTCAACTTGTGTTGAACATAGAAAAATCCATCTTTTATTTTATTGCTTTATTTTTATTGTTTTAAATCTTTGTCTTTTTCAAAGAATTCCAAAGATAAGATTTTCCTTTATTTCCTTTATATTTTTCAAAGATAAAATTTATGCTTTCTTTCTAATTTTGTTGACATATCCAACAAGAACATACCATCAACTTCACCAATTGTGCTCAACCAATTAAGCTTCACTCCTTACTCAAGTGTTCATACTTATCACAATTCCAACAAATAGCTTTAGAATTTCTAGCATATTTGGATCTTCCCTTGGACTTAGATTTATTGCACTTCTCATAATTATTGTCCTTTTCTTAGGTCTTTCATGAACATTTATGTCCTCCTTGGCATTTATGGATACCTTCCTCTTCATCTCTTCAGAAAGAAAAGAACCCACAACATCTTCAACTTTCAAGACAATAGAAGTGCTCCCAATATCCATAATGAGGGAATCCCATGAATTGGGAAAATAACAAAGCAAGATTTGATATCTCTCTTCCTCATCTATTTTTACACCAGCTAATACCAATTGATCCACCAACATATTAAATGTTTCCAAGTGGTCTGAAATTCATCCACCCTCTTCCATTATCAAGAAATATAATTTCTTCCTCAAGAAAATATTATTGTCTAAGAATTTGGCTTGATATATCTCACTAATTTTCTTTCATATTTTATTTGTAGAGGTCTCTTCATGGAAACTGATTAAAATAGAGTCTACCAATCATAATATGATTAGACCGTTGGCTTTATAGTCCATAACATCATATTGAGCAACAAAAGTAGCATTTATAGGCCTTAAAACATTATCATCAATAGCATTCCGCAAATCTTGATCAATTAATAGAATTTCCTTGTTCAACTTTCACATCTCAAAATTCTTACCAAAAAAATTCTCTACCTCTATTCTCCCTGATGAGCTTATCATCTAAAAAATCTTACAAGATCACAAATTATCTTTTGCATAAGCTCTCACTCAAAACTAGATTTATTCAAAAAACTCAACAACCCACAATTGAAACCAAAGGTGATCAAGATCTAATACCACTTGTAAGGAAGCTAAGGTAGTATAACAACTTCCTACACTAATTTTAAGAGAAGGGTTATGCAAAAAATTTCAAAAAGTTACAATAGTTACAAAAATTAAATATAAATATAAATAAATACCATTCAAACCATAACATAGTGATTTATATGAGGAAAATGTAGTACCCCTCCGTTTATGCTTATGCTTTTTGCTGTTATGATTTTACACTGTTAGACTATGATATTTTGTTGGATATTTTGATCGCTGGTTTTGAGCGACAGTGGATTTATTTTGTGACATGATGATACATTGTTTGGTGATTATTGTTTTCAGATATGATTTGATATAGCGTAGATGTTTACTTTTAGTTGTTTATTGCTATGTACATGTTTATGGTGGACTAACAGCTATTTATTTCATCAATTTGTTGTGATGTGTATTGGTGTGGAGAACAGAATCGCATCACTCGCTTGTGAGTGCCCTATGATATCCGTGATTTTCTCCACACAGTGTGTTTGTTTAATGCTTTAATTATATATATTTATGCTCGTTATTCGCTTGGTTGCAGGAATTGCAGGTACATGACACCGACTCCACCTAGGTACTCAGGTCTGAGCGTGTCAAGACTCAACGGATACGTTGATCGGGAGATAGTAGTTTGGTTCACCCTAGTCTAGTCTATAATCCTGGTCTTAGTACATCATCTGTTTTTAGTTCAGAGTCATAGGTTTGTTTTATATTTTCTGTTTGGATAAATTGCTTGGAAGGTAAATCTGGTTAATTTAATGTTGTTTTTTGTGCTTTAAATTATTGTTATTTAAATTAATTTTAAATGTGGAAGAAATTACTTGCTTGATAATTTAATTCATTAATTAGCTTATTTGGTTAAATGGTTGATCTTAAAAGATTAAACTAATTTAATTAAATTAATTAATTAATTAAATTAAATTATTAAGTGTGTAAATTATATTGTATTTGAAAATTAGAAAATAAATAAAAATAAAATGCATGCAATTGAAAATTGTTTTTTAAATTTAAAATAAAATAATTATTAGCATGCAAATTTGAATTGGCAAGATTGCCGAGAAGTGGAGAAGATATTTTACAACCACTTCTCGACATGTGTGCCAGTGCTTTAATTGATTATTGTTGAGGTTGTTGATGGATATTATCAGAGGATTTGGAAATTACAGAGGTTGTTCAATTTCCTCACGGAAAAATTATCAGAGCTTTTGGCAAAATTTCTCTGCTTTTGTTATTTTGAGAAATATTGTATATTTGTGGTAGATTTCTTGGTGGGAAGTGCTTTTGTTTTGGTAGAAGAATCATTGGAGGATTGTGTATTTACGGGCAACAAAGGATTCTCTTTTCTACAGCCATATCACAAGTTACAGACAACAGAGGTGTTACAAGTATTTTTCTTGTTATTTAGTTTCTTGGTTATTGAAAAGAAAATCTGGTTGTATAAATCCCCACTTCTTGGCTATTGCTTATGGAAAATATTTTGTTGTTATTTGTTATTTGTTTGTTAAAATTTTCAAGAATATAGATAATATTCTTTTAGAAAATCCCTGTGAAAATTTTAGAAAAGAAGAAAACCTCTGTATTTTATTTTCTGCTGAAATTATTTAAATTTTAGTGAAGGGGAAATTATTTGTAAAAGGGGAAATTAAATCTACAGAATGATTCAGTAATTGAATGAAAATACTGTGTTTCTTTGAAAACCTTATTGAAATTCCTCTATTACCCTTTTGAAAACCTTATTGAATTCTGTAGAAGTTTTTCTTTTAAAAATTCTCTGTGAAAACCCTGGATAATATATATATATATATATATAATATACAAATTGAATTATAAAACTTATATTTTATGTCTAGTATTTCCTGTTAAAATCACCATACTGGCATAATAGGAATTTTATTTTTGAAAAATACGGATCGAAATCCGAGATGCGGAAATGTTATCCGTAGAAATTATAAACGAAATTTTTATATATAAAAAAAAAAAGAATGTGGGAAAGGGCCGAAGCCCTTCCCCACACCTTACGCGGGTGGCGCAGCTGCCATGGCTGTGCACAACAGCCGTCGGCTGCTGGGCGCAGCCCTAGCATGGGTCGCGCCCACTCCCAAACCCTGGGAGCGGCGGCCAGGCTGCGTATAAATATATATGACTTGTTACTTTTTAGTTTTAAATGCATTCAAATTTTATTTGGTATTTAACAAGTCAATTTAAATGTGTAAAATGTTTAATTGGGATTTTATTTAATGATTAAATTTATATGTAATGTATTTATATTTATATATATATGAATATATTATTCTATATTAATATTTATATATTTACATATGTTTTTATGTTTGTATATAGATATTTGTAAAGTTTGTGAATTTGTTAAATTAGAAAAATAATTTTGTTATTTTTAAAATTTCATGAGAAATTTGAAAATTGTGAAAGTATAGAAAATGATTTTATGTAAATTTGTGAAAATTAGAAGAGTGAATTAAAGAAACAATTACACTCATTGTTCTCAAAATAGATCTTTTATTAAAATGATTTACAAAATAGATCTTTTATTAAAATGATTTATAAATATGTTGTTTTCCAAAACTCATACATAGGGATTTAGTATATCCAAATGATAGACATAAATTTGCGTTAAATTGTCTTAATTTTGTGATTGGGCAAATGGGGAAAGTTTCTAACGATCAAGTCTTCCAGATCAATTGTTAAATGGGGATTATGATTGTTAAGTTAAATTTATTGTATTAACTAAGGTTGTGTACATGGTTATGCTGGGTGGTTTGACACCTGTGTTATGAACATTGATTGTTGTTCGTTTTAACATGATTGGACTTTTATATTGATTTTGGGTTATATGTACACTTTGTAAAACCTTAGTTAGAGAACTTAGAAAACCTTGTTATGTTTAGGGGAGTGGCTATTTGTAAGGGCCGACACACAAAGTGGTGTCAGGGTAACTTACAAATAGTTAAGTAAGTTAGTGATAATTAAATGACACAGTAGTTAGATTAAAACACTTAATAAGATGTACATGCCTCGCTTATGACTCTTGAGCTACTATAGTCATGAGTATAAGATGAGAAGGCCTAGAATGGCAAATCGATGTCTTGTTTCTTCAAGAGACATTCAATTCCACAATAGTATGCAATAGGGGCCGGATTTCGTAAGAGGTTACCAAGGTAACCCAAGGATTGGGGGCCGGAACCTAGGAAGAAATACCAGGGTAACCTTTGCAATGTTGTGATGACACTCCACCTAAAATAACAGTTAACCCTATGTAAGTAGCACATTCAATTGTCTAAATCTGGAAGCAATGTAACCAATAGTTTGTTGTGTACTAGTGTCTAGGGTTAGTAGATTAGGTCTAGGTAACCTTATTACTATCTCCTAGCACGGGGGGTGGACCTACGAGTACCACATGGTTGGGTGGAACGTGCACCTTACTCCGTTGGGTCCCCAGTTTGATCTTGGCATCGAGAGCTTCATGGATGGTGAGCTCGCACTTGGAAACTTATGTTTATTTCAACATTGTATATTGTAAAATTTGTATTGTAAAACATCCCTCAAATGTTGTGAGGTGAACACTTGTAATTGTAATCAATATTGAACTACCTCATCAGATGGATGAGTATTGTATATCTTATCAAATGCAATGTATGGAAAACAATTTTGTACTTTATATTATCTTGAATGGAGTATTAAATGAAATGCAATGTTTATTTTTATGATAATGTTATAAATTAAAATGTGCAATGCGAAATACTTAAGTCACTTATGGAAAACTCAAAGTAGTGTAACATCGCTTAGCCTAATGAATGTATGCAACGAATTAACTTAATAATTAAACTTTTAAAAAAAAATTATTACACCTTTATACACTATTGCAACATTCTTAGGTTATTAAGATGGGGCATTACAGAAAAACCTTTCAGTAGAAAAACCCCAAAGTCCAAAAGCCACCCAATATATTATTCAAAAATCAAGATGATTGCAATATACTTGTAGAGCAACAGTTCATAGGATTATCACAAACCAAAGAAATGTAGGAAACTCGACATATATAAGACTCTCACACACAACCTCCAACTTAAGCACCCAATATATAGGAGATACAATACATGAAACTGTCAAATAGTTTTACACAACCATGAGTTAAAACCACCCAAAAATTGGTGCCCAACTTATCTCCAATCAAATATGTCCTCATAAATGGGATTTCCTTCTAGGAAAAGTAAAATCCAACATAATCTTTATCATCAGATCTATGACCTAATGATAAACAGTCCAAATTTACAATTATATATATATATATAATGTGGCTTTTGGGGGTTCTTTTATTGAACCCCCGCTAGGGAACAAAACTCTTAGAACTTATAGGTGGTACCCCCATACCCACCCCCCCCCTCGCCAACCCCACCTATGCTCAAATAAACTTTTTTTTTAATTTCAAGGTTGAGACACCATTTTCCTAACAAATTTCCCACCTAGAATAGTTTTATATTAGTAGTTTAATTTACAAAAATTATCAAGGAGATCATATAAATGATGTTTATGATGTTGTTTAATAGTATAATAAATACTTCACATGTGAGGTTGGCACATCTTCATGGATGAACTAACATCCAAATAGAGTGTTCTATGAGATATTAGGTTTGTATTATTTGTAAATAGTTTGACTTGTTTAATACAAATATGATTATATTTTTATAATTTCAACAAAATTGTAATTATAATTTGTGCTTGACATGTATATATTAAATTTGTAGGTGTAGATAGAAGAAAAATTCATGGATATAAGATGGTAGAGAATAAAAGATATTTGCATTGTATCATGATTACAAATTACAAAGAAAAAAATGCACTAGGGATTACTCTTATTTTTGTTATGACTCCATGTTGGGAGATTATGATAATTTTAAGAGCCAACAACACGGATATGTCAATGAATAGAATTTTTTGCTACTAGTTGTTACTAACACATACAACAAAGATGAAGATGAAATCTATGAATATATTCCTTAAATTTCTATTGATTATGACCATAATTTAGGATTAATTAAAATGGTACATATATATCATATTTCTTGTAACTTTAATTTTTTATAATTTCAATATGTTGATAAAATATAATTTTAATTAGTTCTAAAATATTATAATTCATGACAAGTTCTAAATTTTTACATTGCATTGTGGTGCAAGAGATGTTTTTATAGTCATAGTAGAGGATGGAAACATAAAAGATGTTAGTTATTATTTATGATGTTATATAGAAGAGAGGATGGAGCTAATAAAACAAACAAAAAGTGGAATGTTGTTTTCTATAGGTTAAATTGTATTGCAAGGAACATATCTCAAACAAGTCAAAATTATTCAAAGTGGGACTCATTTTATTCATTACTAATATCACAAAATGGTGTATCAATATAGTCACCTAGTAATTTATATTGTTTTTTTTTCCTTCATCTATTTCTATGTGCATATGAACATCATAAGTGAAGACTAGATAGAAATTACCATGATAAAATATTACATGCTATTAAATAGTGAGCTAAACCAATAGACATGGTATGAAAATTTTGACTTTCATTTTATTTTCTAGGTATTCACTAGACTTGCTATGGAAAGATATTTCCTTAGAAAGACACAATGTGGAAGAGGTCTACTAGATTACAAGTGTCTTCTATCCTTTTAATTTTTAATTTATACTTTGAAATTACTTTAATTTAATTCAAGTCTTAAATGGTTCTTAAATTTCTACAATTCATAATCTCTATTCTATTTTTTTTAGATTTCATTGTGGCAAGAGAATTATTTTTCAATCATGTAGTAGAGGATTTGAAGTTATTATTTTATGCCAAGTATATAATCTCTACTTTATGAAATAATATTATCTTATAGGTACTCTTTAACTTAGATGTATTAGGAGCCTACTAGAAGTTAATGGTTAGAATAGGGGTCTTAGGTGGACCTTAAAGACCTTTACTATATCTCAGGTGTCTTGTATAACTTTTAAATTATTTTAATTTATGCTTCTATAACTTGCATTTAATTTTAATTTAAATGGTTCTTAATTTTTTTTAAATATGTGATCTATAGGTTTTAATGTTTTTACATTTTAAATTATGGCAAGAAACTTGTTATGAAATATATTCTTCAAAATAAGGGAAGATATTTTAGATTAGGCGTGCATAATTGGGATCATCATCAATTTTTTCCATAAATATTTGTACTTTTGTATACTTGCTTATTGGGAGCATCAAAAAATTGTACTTTATAATTTTGGATTGATATTGTAAATTTTATTTGTATCTTTTATTCAAGTGATTATAATGCATATGTAGTTCACTTACTTCTAAATAAATGATGCTTTATACTTTTATTTGGTTATAAAAAATTTCAATAATTTTCTATTGTTGTTTGGTTCACATATCCTTATTTTTTATTCCTAATATATATGACAACCATACCAAACAAAATTTTATCAATTCAATTCTAGTTCATTTGTATGGAATTCTAATTTCTATAATATATATTTACTAAGCTGGAATTACATTAGTATATTGTAGATAATTCTTTAAGCATGTATCTATATAAGTTTTACCCTCTTGTATTTGTTAGAGTTATGAAAAACACGAGCCATAGGGTCAAACAATGAACAAAGACACCTTCCATGCAAGAGATCTGTAAACAATATGTGCAATATTTCTCAACAAGAAAAAGCTACAAAATTAACCTCAAGAATCTTCAAGGAAAAGAAGAGTCCTCAAAGGTTGAGAGTTTGAGAGATCATAAGAGAAAATCTCCAAGTGATAATACAATGAGGGTTGAGTGATATATAGGAGAAACCCTAATAATTGCTCACTTCAATTAACAGAAAAGCACTTAGTTAACTTAATAAAGAACTCCTAAGTTTAGCTTAAGTGCATGAGAATAAATTTGACTAATAATTAATTAAATTGTAATTAATCATTAGCTAATGCATGATTACTCTAATACCCCCCTTAAGATGAACTTAAGGAGTGCCTAAAAACCCTAAAAATGAGAATGCATGATGGGTCCCAACAAACAAGGCTTGGTGAGGTACCCATGTACAAACAAAATATCTCTCTAAACTAGAGAAAAGGAGAAAACCACAGTGGGGGAAAACTCCTCTCCAAACTTGAGAGAAAGGGTGAATGAAGGATTGAAGAAGCCTCCAAATCGAAACAATTTCCTAAAAAGAGGAAGATGTAGAACATTGTTGAAGCATTAAGTTGTAGATTGTTTCCAAATGATGATTGATATAGTGTTGAAATGAAGAACCTCCTCTGAAATAAATGATGATTAGGATCAAGATAACAAGAATCTGCATGAGTGTTTGAATGCCACTACTTGAATAAAATAAAAAATAAATGCAAACATCTAGAAATTGAAGATACAAATATCAAGATCAAGGAGACTGTAATCTACATGAGGTCCCCCAACAACACTACTCGAATCAGATGGAAAACAAAGGTAAAAATTTAAAATTCAAAGATACAAGTGGTACATGAATGATTTGCACAAGTGAACTCAATGACACTACTCAACATGCAAGATGCAAGTTGAAAATAAAGGTACCAAATAGTCTAAAGAGCATTTATCATGAGAGATACAATAATCTACATGAGTTCCCCCAACCACACTACTCAAGTCAGAGGGAAAACAAAGGAAAAACCATCTAGAACTTGAAGATACAAATAGTACATGAATCTATATAAGTGACCAAAAATGACACTATTCAATAAGCAAGATGCAAGTTGAAAATACAAGTACCCAGTAGTCTTTGATCAAATGAAAATGAAAGATCACCTCCAAAAATAGGAATGCAAGAGTGTCCATATGGTAAAAACTCCAACTCACCGAAATGCATGTAACCAATTGTTGATGTACATTGCATCTGAAAGTACATAGGAACAAGAACTAGATACATAGATCACTCCAACTTAAAACCAAAGAAGCATTAGAACTAATAGTAGAAACCCCCACATAATGTTGAAAAGGGAGAGCCATGACAAAAACACTAAAATTGTGTGAAACCAAGAAGTGCATGTAAGAGAAATAACCTGCAAATAAAAGGGTGTGCAAACTAAGGCATGCATGCATAAGGCAAGAATCACTAGGATTCACTATTTTCATGGAAGGGACACTCACTTAACAAAGGTGTGATGGAAAACCAAAGGAAAACATCAACCCCCTGTGGCACTTTATATCAGTGTGATTGCAAAAAGCACAATAGGATGTGTAAAATCCCCAAAAATGTATACACCAAAATGGGACTATATCTCAATGCATCTACAAAAGAGAATGTGCAGGAAAAATATGTCTACAATAACCGAATAGGACATAATATTGGAAATACATATAAAACAGCCAAAAATGAGTCATCCCACACAAACGAAAAAAAATTCAAGAGCTAAGACGTCCAAGTAATTCACCAAAGTGTGAAAACACAAAAAATTGAATAAAATTTACATAGAGAGAAATTTGGAAAATTGCATGGACAGCTGTGAAAATACTTGAAATACGACCGGTTCTAACACCATTGAAATTGTGAAAAATAGAGAAACTGATCAAAATTTATGAGCTCAAGACTCAAAATTTAGCACCTCTAACTTCAACAAGCTATAGAATGCACCAACAACAAAAATAGGTGATGAGACCCACACCACTATAAATTTGGTGGAACTAGCTTTTTGATGATATCTTGTTTGTCAAAATCTGACATCATATGCCCAAGTTATGGCCAAAAGAAAAAAGAAAAAAAAGACCCTCTTTAGGACACAAAGGGGGTCAAAGGGGCCTTGCCAGCTAGCCATACAAATGACATTAGCATCCGTATGGATGATGTCATGCTGACATTAGCAGGAATATTCATAAAATATTCCCTATCTCTACTGAAAAATATACGACCTAGAGAAAAAATTGACTAATGGAATATTCTTGTCCTTTGCCAAAATATTCTATAAAAAACTAGCAAAAATCCATGCCGAAAAAACACCTAGAAAATTTGGCATCAGCAAATAAAAAAAATTTAGTTGCCGTGAAAAACAAAAGCTCCCCTAGTAAAAATTAGAGTCGCTGCATTTTAGGAAGTCATCGAGTAAAAGTTTAGACTAGCCGAAAAAATTGAAAAACCAGTAGGGAGAAAAAGTAAGCCATCGGTCAGCTTGGCTAGGCTTTCAATCAGCTCTGAATGTCATCGGTGAGCCTGCCAAGGCCGGCAATAGAGCTAGTGGGGCCCATAGGGGTACCCTTCCTGCGCAGGCATACAAAACTTGCAAAAATTTTAATTTTTTTGAAATTTCTTAAAGAATATTAAAGAAAACATTCTCAATGCCTTTTTAAAAAACAAAAAATAAATAGTTTATTTTAAATCTATTTTATTTTCACTTTTTTTTAATAAAAATCGCCATACCACTTAACAGAAAAGCACTTGGTAACTTAATAAAGTACTCCTAAATTTAGCTTAAGTGCATGAGAATAAAAAACAATTCTATTTTTTTAAAAAAAAATTATTAAAAAACAAAAAATAAATAGTTTATTTAAAAACTATTTTTTTTTTTAATAAAATTATCATACCACTTAACAGAAAAGCACTTAGTTAACTTAGTAAAGAACTCCTAAGTTTAGCTTAAGTGCATGAGAATAAATTAGACTAATAATTAATTAAAGAGTAATTAATCATTAGCTAATGCATGATTACTCCAATAGTATTGGGAAATAATTGTATATTGTAAAAGGATTGAACCATGTAGCATATAAGTTATCATTTTCTTACATGTTCCAGAAATTGGCTTTGTTGATAAATAGGATTCAATTTGGTTGATTGACATTGGATATAAGTTTTGTTGTCACATAGACAAAATTTTATACAAATGAGTTGCTCAAAAATTTATGAATAGGATTTTTACTATGGAAAAAGATAAATTATGGAAGCTCACATGAGTTCTCATCAAAATGCAAGTGATTTTTTACTCTTTTTAAAGGCCAAACACATATTTTTATCCCTATTCATTTGGCTATTCATTGGGTATAAAATATGTGTCCCTATAGTCAATTCTCTCTATCTTTGAGGTGGGAGCTATAGATATTTATATTTGATGAAAAATATATTGGCATTATATATAGTATGAAATTGTTAAAGTGTTTGAGGGTCTATTTTGTAGACGTAAGAAAATGTTGCATATGCATCATCTCTTTCAAGGTAGCTTAAAACTTAAAAATTGAATCATGATATATAATATTTTGGAGTGGGTCACGTGAATATTTAGACATACAAATTAAATTCAAGATCAGATTTAACTTCGTAATATTTTTTTGTTTCTATAATTTTCCCTTATTTTAGAGCATACATATGTATATTTAAATTGAATTAACTTAAGTGATTTTGAATCCACCCTAGGATATTATACATAAAGGATTTAATTAGTAGGAATTTAGAATATTTATGTTGTTAATAATTAAGAAATATAGCATTTGATATTGGTTGAATGTATCTATTTAGCATTAATGTGAGTAATGGTAACATTATCTTGATCTTTGTGAACTTGAAGCTATTTCTAGGATAAAATTTCTATAAATTATGTGTGTTACAATTTTTTTATGCTTCTCTTCTTCAAGTATAAGATTATTATCTTATTATCTATGAGTAATTGAGAAAATAGGAAAATAGTTAGTTTGGTTAAATTTTATAGTTTCTATAATATGTTCAAGGAATAAGATCATAATTTCATATTAATTTTAAAGAAAGGTTTTCTTAATTATTTTCTATTCATGTATCAAGAATTTATATTTCATAATTTCATTACTAGACTTATCTTCCATGATTTATAGTTTTAGTTTAAACCTCCAAAATAATAGGTTATAAATATATATATATATATATCAATTTCTATTTTGAGATATAATTATTGACCTATAATTAGAATATATAAGAGTTCCACATTACCAAATGATACTAATTATAATTTAATATAACCTTGTGTGAAATATGATGGAAATTTGTAACCTATATAAAAATATGTGTTATTATATTAAAGAGACAATCCATAATTCATATTAATTACAAATCTAATTATTGCATTATAGTGCACTCTAAATTATGTAGATGAGGGATCAAGAAGTATAACCATATTCATTTATAATAACAAAATGAACAATCTTAATATCTAGAAGAATTTTGAACAAGATAAAAATTAGTAGTTTATAAGACATAGTAATTGGTTTCATTTTTATAGTTAATCAAAAAATAGTATAAATATAAATGTCCATAAATATCCATACACATGTCAAGTCCTAGTCAAATCTAAATATAAATGTCCATATATATGTCAATAAATGTCCATGAAATAAATATAAATTCTCATACGCATGTCCATACACATGTAAAATTATATAAATATCCATGTATATCTATCCATAAATGTTCCTAAACATAAATGCCTGTACAAATATCATCTCCTAGTCGAGCAACCCTCAAAGTGAGAATCCTACTCTGATAGATGCAAAGAGCCTTACAAAAATATAATTATTTATTAGAATATATGTTAGCCCCATATTTGAACTAGCCCAAATTTAAACTTTTTGTCAAAACTATCATTGTATGTCAAACCCCATTGGGATAATTCAATTGTGCAAGCATTAGCTACCCTAAGAGTAAATTTTTTTTCCCAATTGAGAACATTTTTTTGCCTATGGTTTCAAGGTTAGTGTTGTATGTTTGCACTCATTGTGAACTTGTCAAACTAGAAAACAATTAAATCTCACAAAAAAAATTAAGATGGGACAAATTGGTATAATAGAGGTGTTCCTAGAATCATTAAAGACATTGAGGCAAATTTTTAGGTTGAAATACTTCCTAGATTGGGAGATTTTAAAAGTTCAATTTCTCGACGATTAAAAGATGAGTTTAGGATATCCAGAAAAAATATAAATGATGGGTTATTCTTTGAAGATGTTGAAAATCACCTAGTTAAATTTGCATGCAAAAAACAAGCCTCCAATTGAAAGTTATAAAAAAATTAAATTTTGTCAAAAACTTGAATTCGAATTTTAAAGTTACAAAATTCTCTAGAAAATCAACTTTTGGTTTCAAAAACAAATTGTTTTCAAAAATTTGAAGAATTTAGAAAATGGTTTTCATATTATAATCAGGTTCTCATAACCTTGTTGAAAGTTGACAAGGTTCTAAAAACCATCCAAATTCTGGACAACCATTTTAAGTGAAAAGTTAAAAGATTATATTAATTTTTCGAAGGTCTTGGGAGGTTTTAAAACTTAAAGGACTGACCTCTTTTTTTTAAATAACCCATGGAAAGGAAGGCATGAATGCAAATTTAAAATGCTTTCGGTCATTTCTTGCAGTTGTCAAAGCGGTTTCGGAACCCGAAAGAGATTACAGAACCTCTCCTCTCTACCACTTAGTAACAGGACCGCCATGATCGCAGGATTGTAGTAAGGAGACGAAGTCTCATGGGTCATGATGATAGCAGGACATACTCAAAGCGAATTTTTTGAAAGGGCTCCCATTGCACTAAGAGTGGAAGTTTTGAAACTGTGTATGGACACCTGGAACAATTATTTGAGTTGTTGAGAACCTTCGAGGACAATGTTCTTGTGGAGATTAATGGTGATTCTAAATAAAACAATTTAAATAATAATATACACCATTTAAGATATCCAGTAACATATATGGACATCCATTAAGATATAAATGATGCAAGAGTATTTCTCAGATACTGCGGTTGCAAATTCCTTATATGACATGTATGCAAAACATGAAATATAGGCAGATACTCATGGGTAGGTTCGACATATTGCCTCATAGAAATATAGCCTCATCAATATGTTGTTTGACATAAATTTCTTGAAGGGATTAATCTTTTTTGAGCCACCATGATTACAAAATGCAGAAAAAATGGATGCTAAAAAGGAAAGAATGATAGCGTCGAGTTTAGGGCATCCATTAAAAGGTGTGAGGCCACTTGTATGCTCATTTTTGCTGCTCACACCAATAGAAGAACTTCGAAATAATGTCAAAGCATTAATCAAAGAAGGATCAAATGTAGATTCACATTGGATGATGTAGTTGTTGTTCAGTGAAGTTCAAAAACTCACAGCGGCCCTCAACAAGGTTTTTGAAACCTTGTCGAGACCCGAAAAGTATAAAATAACATTTGGTTTAAGACCGTGTATGAGCATTCATCAGAGCAGTGAAGGAAATAGGACATGGCGCAAATAGTCATGAAGATTCAGATGATAGCGATATCTAATGAGGAAAATGAGTATCCTATAGTTTCTTGTGAGAAGTTTGATGTGAAATTTTCCCCACGCTCGCTCCACCATCAGTAATACATCTTCCTGAGTTATGGAGGTCATAACGGTTAAATTTCATGGTGCACTCAAGTATGACAAAAAGATTATCTCTGGGTTTGTAATTAGTCATGTTATCATAGTGCTTAAGGAATCTTTACTTTTGGATGAAGATCAGATTAGGGTTTCTTTTGCAAAAGTGATTGGTACTGCTTCTCAGTACTTGGAAGATGTAGAACTATCTAGCTTATTGGCTGAGATGCCAGTTTCAGTTCCATCAGAGTCACGGCTTTTTAAACATGGAACACTTCTTAGTTTTTCATCAATGTTTAGACTCACTGCTGCTCGTATATATGCTTCAAAGGCATTCTCCAAAGTTGTTGATTGTTTTAAAAATAAATTGAAAAATTATGAGGTTTATATTTGTGAAACAGCAATAAAGGATCTAAGATATCATCTAACCTATGAAGCAAAATCTTACTATTCAAGCCCCTATTAAGAACAGGGAAATTTTTCAAGTTTGTTGCCAAGCTAGATGCCACAGTAGTTGTTGCATATCTACCAACCTTGGGACCAGTAATTGCAAAAACATTGAAAAATGAAAGTACACTTGTCTACCTCATTGCATAAATTTGTGCTCTCCATGTTTTCTAGCTTACAAAAGGTGCAGAGAATGTTTAGGATACACAAAAATATATTACCGAATTTGTGTTAGACATATAACAAAGAAACCATAAATAAGTGATGGAAGCAAAGTCCTATTTGAAGGTAGAAAATGCATGTGGAAATGTTAAATTTTCTTTTTATGAAGTAGGTTGTTCATATGTACATGGGGTAGCCCATATTACAACTGGATTAGAGACAAGTGTCACATGGATTATTCATAAGCAATTGATGTGTTAGATCCAATAATTAATACTTGTAATGATTTTCATTGCGGGAATACATTTATTGGGTCCACTTCAAAGAAGAAGTCAAAAATGTGGATAAAGGATTAGAATGGTTGATTGCAATTATTTGGAAGGGGCAAAGCATCATATACTAGTTAAGGATATTGCATATGGCATTGCAAGATTTTATGCAAAGAATGATACATTTGTAAACTACTATATATGTCAGAAATTCAAAGAGGATAAAACTTACATGGTTGCTGCCCTGTTTCCCCAACCAACAGGGGAATACAGAAAACAAATGCGGAATAGACTTGGAAACACAAAAAATTGGGCATGCAAACTTTTTTTTTGTATTAACTCAAAAAATAACAAATTACAAAAATGCTTTCAACTTGAAACTACAATCTACAAATGACAAATTTAACTTGCAGCAATTTGGAGTTGCACCTGGACAAACTTCAAAAGCTATCAAGAGCTTCTCAGAGCTCTCTTTCCTTCTATTCGATTGGAGCTATTTGTTGCTCCTGGCAAACACTGAGCAATCAAGAGCTTTCAGCTGCTCACTGGAAACATGCATAGAACAAAATACAGCTGCTCCTGTTCAGGAGCTTCTCTAAATCACACAAAGAACCCATAAAAAAAAAATCATTTTCTCAGACTATTGTTGCACAAAACTAACTGACTAGTTTCATTCATTCCTTTTGTCTTCACAAAATTCCCTCTCAAATTTGAATCCACCAAGCACAGTTAATTCTGGAAATTCAAAATTTCCTACCACATTGAATTTTGGAGTTGTCACGAGTAGAACAGGGATGGAGATCCCAAAAAGCAAATTGTCATTAGAAAGGCTCCTGACAGGTAGGTGAGTTGGGGGCTAACGTAAATAGGCTCATCAATAAATATTTTCAACACTCCCCCTTTGACTAAGTTGCAAAACAAACATCAATCTTCATACAAATCAACAACACCTAAATTTCTTCTTAGGCGTTTGAAACAATCTTTGCTCAATGGTTTAGTGAGAATATCTACTAGCTACTACTCAAACCTGCAAAATTCCATTCTAATTTCACCAGTTTCAGCCAATTCTCTAATAAAGTGATACCTGATTTCAATGTGCTTGCTTCTTCCATGAAACACAGAATTTTTCGTCAAAGTTATTGATGAAACATTATCACAAAAGATTGTTGTTCCATCCTCATTTTCTTCTCTCAAATCTGCCAAGATCCTTCTCAGCCAAATAGTTTGACATGCTACTGCATTTGCTACTATATACTCAACCTCAGCTGTTGATAGGGAAACTATGGGTTGCTTCTTGGAAGCCCATGAGATAAATTACGAACCCAAATGAAATACATAGCCCAATGTTCTATTCCTATCATCCAAACTTCCTATCCAATCACTATCTATGTAACCAACCATCCCAAAATCATTCGTTGCACCATACAAAATACCATATCCTTTGGTGCCATTCACATACCTCAGGATTCTTTTACCTGCTTGCCAATGTGACTCTTTTGGAATCTCCATAAATCTGGGAATCAAACTTACACTGTGCATTATATCAAGCCTAGTTGTTGTTAAATACATTAAACTTCCAACCAAACTCTTATACATGGTCAGATTCACATTGTTGTTGTAATCTTCCTTGCTCAAATTCAGACCTATGGTTGTTGGTGTGGGGGTAGGCTTGCTTTCAAGCATCCTGAATCTCTTCAAGATTTCATTTGCATGTTTTGCTTGAGATATAAATATACCATCATGCATTTTTTTTACTTCTACGCTTAGAAAATATCTCAAGAGACCTAAATTTGTCATTTCAAACTCTCTTTTCATGGCCTCTTTAAAATCAACAATGAGGAAATCATCATCCCCAGTAAAACTAGATCATCTACATACAAGACAACAATCAAAATCTTACCATTTGTTGCCTTGATGTAAAGAGTGGGCTCACCATCGCTTTTGCTTTTAAAGTCATTGCTCATCAAATATGAGTCAATTATACTATGCTATGCCCGTGGATCTTGCTTCAACCCATAGAGGGCTTTCTTCAACCTATACACCTTGTGTTCTTAACCTAAAACTTCATAACTAGGACGTGGTTGCTCCACATATACCTCTTCTTTTAATACTCCATTTAGGAAGACGGACTTCACATCCATTTGAAACACCTTCCATTTGTGTTGGGTAGAAATTGCTATGACTTCCCGCATAGTCTCGATCCTTGCTACTGGAGCAAATGTCTCATCATAATCTCTCCCAAACTATTGTTTGTATCCCTTGACAACTAATCTTGCCTTATGTCTCTCTATTCTTCCATCAGCATTATTTTTGGTCTTATAGACCCATTTCACTCCAATTACTTGCTTGTTGGGAGGAAAATCAGTTAACTCCCATGTTTTATTCTTCTCTATTGCATCTATCTCCTCATCCATGGCTTCACACTATTTCTTATCTTTCACAACATCCTCAAAATAAATTGGATCACTATGAGAAAATAATGCAAAATTCACTCTCATCAAATTCTTCATCATACCTTTCATTTTGGTAAATCTCCCTTAGACTCTTGGTTTTTCTTGGCATTAGGGAGGTGAGAGTGGGGTCTGAACTTTCACTACTACTGCTACTCTGCTGAACAAACCCTGTTCAAAGCTATCGGGAGCTCTCGAGAGCCAATCCTCTAGCTGTTTGTGGTCGCTTTCCTTTCTATCTACTCATATCAGGAGTTGTTAAGAGCTATCGGGAGCTCTCTCGGCCAATTCTTTGGTTGTCTATGACTATCTTCCCACGTCTCACAAGAGCTATCAGAGTCAGTCAGAGTGGTTTGTCTCTATTGCTACAAGATCTTGCTAATCTTCATACTCATCTTCTTCATCATCAAGGGGCACTCCAACTGAGTTACCCAGAGGTGTCCACCGAGCCATCCCAAGACTCATTTTCAATGAACTCCACATCTCTACTAATACTATCTTCTTGGTGACCAGTTATATAACCTATAGGCTTTGGACTCCTCACTGTAGCCCGTGAAAATACACTTCTCACCCTTCCATCCAATTTTTGCCTCTTTTCTTTGGGCACATGAGCATATGCCACACACCCGAACACTCTTAAGTGCTCAACCATCCACTTGTTTTTTCCATGCCTCTTGTGGGATTTTTTCACAAACAGCCTTGTTGGACTTCTATTTATCAAATATATAGTTGTTGCTACAGCCTCTCCCCAATATTCATTTGGGAGTCCCTTTTCTTTTAGCATGCTTCTTCCCATCTCCACGATGGTTTTGTTTTTCCTCTCAGCCACTCCATTTTGTTGTGGAGTATAGGTTGTTGTTGGGAAAAAAGACTTAAACCAGCATAGCCTAAGTGTCCATACCTAAGATGTCGTAGCTTGAAGGGGTCTTGAATGGTGCTCTTGAGGGCTACTTGTTGTATTGTTGTACATTTTTCATTCATGAGAGGTGCAGATATGGACTAAGATGAGAAACATGTCTCAATATTCAAATGAAACATATGGTTCTTTGTCATTTGAACTATTGCAAACACTTTTGTCCTCTCATTCTTGTTATAAATAATGCATTGATCCTTCTCCATCAACACTTTATATCCATTTTGGATCAGCTGTCCAACACTCATGAGGTTATGCTTTAACCCAGGAGCAAAAAATACATTTTGAATCTCCTTCTTTTCACCTTGCTTGGTGCAGATCATGATAGATCTTTTTCCCACAACTAAAACTAATCCACTGTTCCCCATTCTTATCTCTTACTTTACATTCTTATCAATGAAATAAAACAAACTTTCATTACCACTCATGTGGTTGTTGCAACCATTTTCCAAATACCAGACTTCGGGGTTTCCTTCTTCACCAATGTTGCACATGATGAAGGGTGTGAACCAATTGCCTTCAGCCACATTTGCATCAACCACATTTTCATTTTTTTTGACTAATTGGTGTGCTTCTTCCAACACTCACTTGCATAATGACCAAATTTATGATATTAGTAGCATTCAACATTGTTTTTTTCATTCTCCTGATTCAAACTATTGTTCTTCTTGCCTTATCAGGAGCTAGTGTAAGAGTTGCTCGCTCCCTCTTAGCTACTTGCTCGTCCTGAGCTTTCTCCTCTACCATTTCCTTGTCTGTAGTTGCCACGACCTCTACCTCTTGAGATCCTTCCACCATTGTTTATTCTCCCCCTTCCTCTTGCATTTGACTGAGGTTTAAAAGATTTCTCTTGGGAATAAGTAGCAAACCTATTTAGGTGTTGCTCATGGGTTTGTAGAGAACCCATTAGCTCATCAATAGACAATATCGAGAGGTTTTTTTCCTCTTCAATGGAAATCACAACTACATCAAACCTGGTGGGTAAACTTTTGATTTTTTTCTCCACAATCCTCTAGTCATCTATGACTTCTCCATTCACCCTCAGCTAGTTTATCAAATCAGAGACTCTTGTGTGGAAGTCCAAAATGGACTCACTGCCCCTCATCAAAAGAGTCTTGAAATCTCTTTGAAGCATCTGGAGCTTCACCAATTTGACTTTATCAGTCCCTTTGTAGCTAGTTTAGAGGATTTCCCAAGCTTCCTTTGCATAATTAGCTACTACTATTTTGGGAAAAATGGCCTCTATCAAGGTTGCTTCTATTAAACTCAATTCCTTAGCATCATTCCTCCTTGTTTCCTTCAACTGATTCTTTTGGTTGTTTGTGAGAGCTGCAAACTGTGCTGGGTTAGTAACATCCACAAACCCATTTGTCAAAAACTCCCATAAATCATTGGAAACCATAATAGTCTTCATTTTCTTAGCCCAAACATTGTAGGTTTGTCTATTAAAGGATGGTGGTTGTTTCCAACTCTTCCCCTCATCTCCAACCATGTCTCCTACACAAAAATTTAATACCCAGAAAAACAAATGCCCTAACTCATGAAGAAATGGGGCCTATGGCTCTGATACCATGTCAGAAATTCAAAGAGGATAAAACCTACAAGGTTGATGTCATGTTTCCCCAGCCAATAGGGGAGTACAGAAAACAAATGTAGAATAGACTTGGAGACACAAAAAATTGGGCATGCAAACTTTTTTTGTATTAACTCAGAAAATAACAAATTACAAAATGCTTTCAACTTGAAACTACAATCTACAAATGACAAATTTTACTTGCAGCAATCTAGAGCTACACCCACAAACTTCAAAAGCTATCAGGAGCTTCTCAAAGCTCTCTTTCCTTCTATTAGACTAGATCTATCTACTACTCCTAGAAAACACTAAGCAATCAGCAGCTTTCAGCTGCTCATTGGAAACATGCACAAAACAAAATGTAGTTGTTGTTGTTTAGGAGCTTCTCTAAATCACACAGAGAACCCACAAAAAAACATTCATTTTATCAAATTTTTGTTGCACAAAACTAACTAACTACATTCATTCATTCCTTTTGTCTTCACAAAATTCCCTCTTAAATTTGAATCCACTTACCACAATTAATTCTAGAAATTCAAAATTTCCTACCACATTATATTCTAGAGTTATCAGGAGCATAACAAGGATGGAGATACCAAAAATCTAACTGTTGTTGGAAAGGCTCCTGACAGGTAGGTGAGTTGGTGGATAACATAAAGAGGCTCAGCAATAAATATTTCCAACAATATGTATCATAGAGGCACAAATTTGGGGAGATTAGGAGACCTCTTTATCACAACAAGCTATGACTATGATGCACCAATTGATAAGTATAGAAATAAAAGAGTATCTCAAATCAAGTCACCTAAAATTTTTAAACACAATAATTATTCTTTACATATCCGCACTCTACTTTTTGCAAGATCGAAGAATTTCTTATGGGATTCTTCTTAAGAGAAAAAATTTTAGAGAGAAAGATGAGGAGAATTGCGAAATTTGGTTCAAGTTCCAACAAGTACAATGATGACAACGAACTCTCTTCCACATTCAAAGAAATTGGTTGATTGTGCATACTTTACTAAATGCAAGTTGGACAAATGTCTTATATAGAAGTAGGCAGATCATTTGTTTTCTTCCGGAACATAATTTTTTTACCAAAGATGTGGACAAGAATTTGAAAAAAAATCAAGAAGCTATTACAAACTAGGAGAACTTCAAGGGTTCTTCAAAAATAAAAAATTAAGTTTTAGTTTTGAGAGGGAGCTTTTTTGGGGGGAGAAGAGTTGGGAATTTTTGAAGGAGAAGATTGAGTCTCTCATTTTGTACAAAAGAAAAAGTATGTAAGATCTTCGATTAAAGGAATAAATGGAGAGTAATATGATTGGTTTGTAAATCAAACATTTTTCTTTGTGTTGTGGGTTCTTTTATTGGTGAATTTGTAACTATTTCCATGATGTTTTGTCATATGATTAAATACAATTATTTTTGTCATCTTATATGTGCTCTTTATGCCTTTGAAGGATGTTCATCCTCCTATTTATGTAGTTATCCCTCTTGTCTCTATTTTAGCTTATTTATCTTTCCTACTTTTCGATTAAAAGCATACCCTTTAAAATCTAAATTTTATTATACAAGGGATTTGTATCTCTAAAATTCAAAGGAAGACCGATAATCCAACAATGATCTCTCTAATTGTTGGTTCATTTTTTGTTGTTCATTGGTGATTCAGAACATTTTTTAAAATAAAACTATAGCGACAAATATATTTACCAATATATTTTTAATAAACTTGTTGGGGAGATGAAAAGACTACTACATCTTATTCTCTAGAAATCTAAAAGGTACCTCCTTTTGAATGGAGGTTGGTGACTATAAAAATTATATATTTGCTATCATTATTTTCAAACTTGCACCATGGCACTAATTTTATCTCAACCATGGGGAACCCAATTTGGAACATTGGCATTAGCTCAATATATAGCCTTACCTGAGGGATCTAGAAAATATTTTTCAAAGTTCACTAGAAATAATTCACAAGATCCCAACAATCATATTTAGGCATTAACTATTATGTGTGGAATTTTTGGAGTTTGTAAAGAAGATGTGTTTGTGTGATTGTTTGTTGAAAGCCGCATTGGGCATGTTGGAGAATGTTTTCAAAATTTAAAAGATGGATGTATCATAAATTGGGATAACATAAAAGATAAATTTCTTGTAAGATTCAAGCCTGTAGTTGACATATATGCTTTGTTGTCCCAATTTTTCAAAATTCAGAAGAAAGAAGGTGAACCCATGAGGGATTTTGTGGAAGGATTTAATATATTTTTGAAGAAGATTCCTCAATATGATCAACCAAATGAAAATAATTAATTATTTGTCTTCATTGTTGGTTTCCAATATGAGGTCATATATTTCTTAAAGCAAAACAAGACTTAAATTTAGAAGCTGCACAAAAATAAGCTATTGAAATTGAAGATGATTTGATTTTATCTAGTTCACTAAAAGAAAATTGCATGAAAATATGTATTCTTTTAAGTATTGAATTAATAAAGTCATCTTCAATAAAAAATAAAGATTTTCATATTCAAAGAAAGGCTATACGTAACTTAATCTTAGTTCCAAAAAAGAAAATATAATGCCTCCTACATCTTCTTCTCAGAATATCATAATTTTGGGTGAAAAGCATGTTTCATATTTTCCAATTATTGAACCTCATGCTTCAAAACATGTTGAAAATATATCATTTACATAGTGAAATCAGTGATGATGACTAAAAAAGTTGTTAAGATCAAATAAACATTCCCTCTAAAGATGTGGGAAATAATTATGTTTAGCCAAGAAATTTGGTGACTGGTTCTACTTCAGCAACAACAATTATTGGACAACATTTTTCTAGCATAATCAATTAGGAGGAAAACATAAATGAATGCTTACCAATACCTTTTTCTTCTCCAAAAACAAAATTTTCACATTTGAAAGTGTCAATACAACTTTAGCAAATGGTTTGGTTAAAAAATAAATATTGAAGGTCAACTTGGAGAAAGAGAATGTAAAAATGAGTCACCAAGTAATCTTTCTCAAGGTAGTATGCAACATGAATATTAATTTTTAAAATTTATTGAAGAACATGATAAAGAACAATTACAACAAAGGCTTGTAGAAACCAAAGGATGGTCTAAAACAAAAGGATTAAAAATGATCCATTAAACCCTATCACTATGCCATACACACAATCAAAATATCAAGCATTCAAGTTTGTCAGCGAAGGTTATGAATAATTTCAAGGAGAGGTAACATACCATCCTATTCTTGAATATTTTCACTTTGAAGGTACCAACTATATCTCATCATGTTGAGTCATTTCATGAAATACATAACCATGGAGAAGGAGCTAAAAAAATAATGGTTGAATCTAACAAAATTGGTAATGGTTTACACTCCCATGATGCTTATACTCCTATTTGGATTTTGGAGTCTTTGGATGATGATTTTCTCTATCGTAAGGATATTTCTTTAACTCTCTTGAAATTGAAAACAAAATTACCTTCATAAATGATCTCGAAGATGTAACTTCCTTATCTCATAGCTTTCATCAAGGATGTCTAGTTTGGGGTTTACTTTCTTCTTACTTACAAAATCAAATACAAGATGGTATTATGTTTAGTATTATATAGAAAGATTTTAATAACAATACATAGGGTAATTTTGAGGTGATTCAATAGGTTTCATAGGTAAATAATGTAGAGTGGATATTCAAGCATAATATTTTATCCAAATAAGTTTTGTACAACATTTTGTTTAGATCTCTCACCATGGTAGTGGCAAGTTGGAATTTGGGTCTACAAATTCTACTTATTTATTGTCCATTGTTCTGCATTGGAATTTACTTTTCTCAACCCATCAATAGTTTTGCATGACTACTTGGAGAAGTTTGAGGCAGGGTTCCCTATCTCAAGTACATAAGTTAAGTAGGATTTTGTGTTTTGTTGTTTTGGTTCAAATCTTTTTTCATTTATTGTGTGTCTTATTTTTGGCTTGTGTTAGTTCCTTTTTTCCATTCATGTTATATTATTATTTTTACTCTATATCCCAACAAATTTAAACCACTAGTCCTCACCAAATATTCTAGGTTTTTTCTACATTCACAAGGTCCTTGTCCCTAGTTAGACCCATCTATTAGCCCCATATTTGAACCAGCCCAAATTTAAACTTTATGTTGAAATTACCATCATATGTCAAACCTTGTCAAGATATTTTGATTGTTCAAGAATTAGCTACCCCAAAAGTAAAATTTCATTCCCAATTGAGAATATTTTCACCTATGTTGTCAAGGACAGTGTTGTATGTTTGCACTCATTTTGACCCTATTAATTAAAAAAAATTAAATCTCATCAAATTTTGAGATGGGGTAAAATGGTTTTATAAAGGTGTTCCTAGAATCATTAAAGACATTGAGGCAAATTTTTAGGTTGAAATAATTTTTGGATTAGGAGATTTTAAAAGCTCGATTTCATGGCAATATACAAAAAATGGTTAAAAGATGAGTTTCAAATATCTAGAGTAGATATAAGTGATGGGTTATTCTTTGGAGATGTTACAAATCATTGACTTCAATTTTCATGCAAAAAAAGCCTCTAGTTGAGAGTTATAAAAAATTTAAATTTTTCATCAAAATCGTGATTTTAATTTTAAAGTTGTGGAATCCTATATAAAATCAATTCTTGGTTTCAAAAATTAGTACGAGGTTCTTATAATCTTATGGAAACTCGAAAATGTTCTGAAAACCATCCAAATTCCTGACAATCATTTTAAAAATGAAAAATTAAAAGAAAATATTAATTTTTGGAAGTCTTGGGAGGTTTTAAAACCTCCTTCAAAATCCAAATTGGTTGTAGAACCACTTAAAGGAATGGAATTTTTGTAAAACTCGTGGAAATGAAGGCATCAATAAAAATTTAAAAGGCTTTTGTTCATTTCTTGTGGTTTTCAAAGTGGTTTTGGAACTCGAAAGAGGTTACAGAAATTCTCCTCTCTACTACTTAGTAATAGGACCTCCATGATCATAGGAATGCAACAAGAAGATGAATTCTCATGGAGCGTGATGATAGTGCAACACATACTCAAAAGCATATTTTTTTAAAGGGCTCTTGTTGTGCCAATTGTGGAAGCTTTGAAACTATGTATGGACACTTGGAAAAATTGTTTGAGTTGTTGAGAACCTTCGAGGACAATGTTCTTGTGGAGATTAATGGTGGGGAAAATTTGAATTTGAATTCCTATTTGTGAAGGGAGAGAATGATTGTGTAATCTAGTGGAGGCTTGTCTCCCTAGAAGTTACAGTCAAAACATGCAAATTGGAGAGTCAACATTTGTAATTTATGAATATTTATTGATTTTCCAAGTAGGGGCATGGAGTTGGAGAGTTTCCAGTTGTAGGAGATAGTGGTGGCAAGAATAAGATCTATAAATTTCTCAAATAAAAAATCACATACAAAACCATTGCAATATTTTGCATACATAGAAATGATAAAATATTGAAAAGAGGGCTCAAAACCCTACCTTAAAATTTCTTTCCAAAGAGTTGAAATTTTTGAAGAAAACCTCAAGCCTCTCCTTTCTAATTCTTCCTTTCTCTTCTTCCCAAAGTTTCTTCCTCCTTCCAACTTTCCCTTCCTCAACACCTCATTTCTCCCTTCTCCTCTTTCTATAACCTTCTCAACTCTCTAAGATAGAGAATTTTCAAATAAATGGAAAAAGGAAAAATATGAAAAGCCCCCTTATACTTTAATAAAATAAACCTATTAAGAAAAGGAAAATTAACTTATTTTCCCAACCACCCAACCAACTAACCAACTCATAATGTTGCCACTTTTCAAAAATGGGAAATATAAGTGGGTTTTAAAGACTAATAAAGGTATTTTATAAAGTAAAATAACCTCTAACCTAGTGTTACCATGGTTTTTGTCATCCCCTCAAAACTGTGCTCACCCCAAATAAATTTTCACTCTGGTCCTAAGGGTTTCCCTCCTAAGGTTTTTGAACCTGTATTGGATCTCGCCTTGGTTATCACAACCCTATGTTTTTTTGACATTTCAAAGTCAATCCTAAAGTTGGACACTATATCGATTCTTTGTGAAGTTCTAAAAATGGTGTTGGAGTCTGAAATGGTTTTTGCAACATTGGTGAATGTCAATAGAAGGAAGAAAGATTCAAGTGTCAAGCAAAGATAACGTAGTTTCAGAACTTTTAAATGGTTTTGAAACCTTTTTTGGTACCCAATAGGGTTTCAAAAACCCATCCTATTTTCGACGACAAAGGATTTCTTTTAAGGGCTTAGATTCCTTGTGCCCTAAAGGAAAGTGTTCAAGTGGAAAATAAAATGATTTCCAAAACAGTGTCAAATTCTAATGAGGTTCTCAAAACCTCATTGGGACCCAACATGGGTTACATACATTATTCTTAAAACTTCCATCTTGCATTTGAAGATTCCTACTTAAGATAATACAAAAATGGAAATGATACATTGTAGAAAGAACATGAAGAAAAATAAGTGAAATAGAGATCATCCAAAATTCATCACATAACACAAAGTTCATAAAACAGAGAAATTTATATATATATATATATATATAATGTCAAAAAGAGGAGATGCAAGTACAATATTTTACACACAAAGAGTAAATATCAAGATGCAGATGCCATCCACAACTTCCTAAATTCTCTCTATCTATGGAAATGAGAACAATTTTTCATTAAACTCAACAAAATAAGCAAAGGTCTCCATCACATTCCTCTCAAGCCCAACATGGAGGAGAGTAACAACTTGTTTTCCAAAGAGAAGTGGCAATGTATATAGTGTCCACTACCAGGTCTTCTTGTGGGTACTCACTCAGATGTCCCAAGGTGACTTCCATAGTGGCAATGTACGCTAGCCTCGCCTATCTCTCAATAGTCCTAGCACCCCATGTCATTTTTCTAGAGGTCTAGATGATGTTGTATATAAAACACTCCAAGAGTGCAGAGTTATGGACGTGGACTTGTGCAAGGAAGTTATCCCCTATAATTATTATTATTACCCCTTCATCCACATCATTCCTTATAAGGAATACCTCCCTTAGCTAGTCTACTACTAGCCACCTCACAAAATTGTATTCCACACCTTCGATAACAAGGAAATTTCCTTTTTGAAGTTATGTCACTCCAAGTGCTCGACATTTTAAGAATAAAATTGAGATGTGTAGAATGAAGGAAATTGTTTAAAGAGAAAATAAATGATTGTCATATCCAGAAGATAAGCCATGGGGAAATATTCGTAGGAGCAAATAATGAGCAAGGATGTTGTCAAATGCTTTGAATTAAATGAACACAATGGATGATGTGATGAGATTGATAGATTCTTGGTTGGCTAAGCTTTAGTGTTAATATAAATCTTTTAATTAATTTTTTTGCATGCATATGATCACTAGCGGATATGTAATTAAATGAAAATTTTGGAATTTGCAAGTTTTCACACATACAAAAAGCCACAAGGCTTGCATACAAGGAATGGTGACACATTAGCCCATCAAAATTAAGTTGATATATGTAATGCAATAATGACATTTCTAAAAAGAGTCATAAATACTTACAAGGCTTGGACAAGAAAGAATTGGGCAATAATTTTTGAAACTCCCACTTGGAAGATGACAATTATAATAATTGAAAAGACTTGAGAACAAGAATCCATAAATATGTAATTAGAGGATATTGGAGGGGTCTAAAATTTTAATTTTTTATTACACTATGATGTAAGGGAAAATAATAAGGATCATTGTAACTCTGGTTTTTCAAAAATTCTTTGTTGTTTGTGAACATTGGAGATTTGGATATAATATTAATATTGATGTTTAAGTTTTTGAACTTATATAAATGTGTGTTTTGTCCTTCATGAATTGAATGCTTATTGATGTTATTATCTATTGGAACTGGGTGAGGCTCTATATAAAGATTGTTTATTTGTTGTTGATTCCTTAATCTATGAATTAAAGAGTTAGTAATATTTGTTTCAAGTCATATCACATTGGTATTTGTAGACATGCAAAATTAACATTCTGCATTTGATCAGGTTCATTCATCAACTGAAGTAGATTTCACATTAGGTTCACCTTCATTCATTTAGCAGGTAATTTCATTAATCTCCATTTCCTAAGTCATTTAAAATCAAATAAACATTATCATCAACCTTTTAATAAATCAAACATCCATTTAAATCAAATCCTAAATCATATTCCATCATTTTCTAATTTAAATAAATCAAATATCAAAGTCCTAAAAGTCAACTCACCTAATCATCAGTAAACTAACATAATCATCATTAATTTAATCTAATCCTGATTAAATGCTAATCTCACCCACTTGCATTCTCTAGATATCTCCACTTGCATAAATAAATCAATTTTATTGATTTATTAAAAAACCCTCATTTTCCCTCAACATGACAAGTTGATTTGTCCCTCCAACATAGCATTTATTGTTGTTTTTCTTGTCCCCCTCTCAAAATTTATTGCAAAATTTGAATTCAAATTTTCCCTCTCATGGGCACTCTTCCCAAATTTTGCACATCCATTGGCCTATCATCACTTGACAAGTGTCCTTCTTTCATTGGGGGATCTTTAGTCCCACATTCACCCTCTTGGCCAATCTCTCATCAAGAAAATCTATAAAAGAAGGCCTTCATTCTCATTCATGGATCCACAATTTTTATGCAAGTTTACTCTCTTAATTTGAGAACTCATCTTGCTCATCATTTCCATTGCATTTACATCATCTTGAGCTTTGATCAAGGATTGGGAAAGGGTCACTAGCACATGTGACACCAATCCACTATGGAATAGGTAACTTGTGGTTGCTTTCATAATGCTTTTAGTTTTATTTCATCTTTTGTTGCATTTTTTAAGCATTTGCAAGGTATTTCATAGGAGTGTTTCTTAAGGGATTTGTAGGTGCTAACCCTTGTTTGAAGTTAGTGTTTGCAAATTTCAAAAGCACACTCTGAACCGGTAACACTCTGAACCCGAGAGTATTTCCAGCCAGGATATAAATGTGGATATTGGAAGAAACGCCAATATCACGTGGTTGACTCCGACAAGATGGATCTGAAAGGGGGCTCTTGCCACATTGGGTCAACTCTTACGAATGGAAAGTCTGAACTAGAACCCTTGTTTTGTAGTGGCCTATTTATCCATTGAGCGAGTTTATCAAAGTGGTGCATTGGAACTTAGATTCCAAGAAGTTACTTGCAATGTCCGATCTTGGTTGAAATATAGAGGTTAGGATTTCATCATACCTTTATATTTTTCCTTGGTTGCATGTAAGATCATCTCTTCTATGAAGGGCATGAGGCAAGCCCACTAAGAAAAATGTACCTATTAAGCTAGGATGTTGCATTGCTTGTGAGTCAGTTTGAAAATACATTGCTTGCTCGAAAACAAATCAAAAACAAACACTTAAACATCATCAAAATTTCAAACCCTTTTGAAGACAAATATCATTGATCAATCCATATGTTATTGCTTTCCCTTGGGACTTATGTCCTTAGATGTTTCTAAGCATCGGATTATATCTCAATTTGTCTTCTTGAGTAAACAATAGGAAAACCCTTGCCTTAAGTTCATTAAATTTCCACATAAACTATCTTGCGGGGTTTAAATAAATTGAGACATTGGACATCTTAGTTTGAAACTTTAATCAAAGATATTGTTTTTGGTAAAATAAAGCCATTAAGCAAAGCTAAGCAAAATGAATTTTCATGTGTGATTGGAGACTCACAAATCCCAAAGCAAAAATCATTGAAAATCCAAAAATGAAAGTTCAAATGAAATCAATCCTTGGTTACAAAGGTCTTTAGGAAGCATTTGCATGCTCTTCAATACCTAGATCTAGGAAAACAAAGTGGTCTTTTGAGGTTCATCTAGGGATCAAAACATATCAAAAAACTTTTCATCCATCCTCCAAAACAACATCATCTCATAAATCATCTTTTGAAAAACCTTGAAATCATCCTTGAAGTGCTAGGCTTTATGACAAAATCAAGCAAACACCAAAATCATTGAGACCAAGTCCTTGAAACATTTATCAAAACACCTTTTGGCTAGGCATGTGTAGATGCATCCGTTTACATATACTTAGTCAAATTTATCAAAAATCATCTTGTCTAGCTTAGTGTATGTAGATGAATCCTTCTTCATATACTTAGTGAAACAATCATCTTGTTTGGGTAGGTGTTGGTAGATGCATCCTTCTCCTCACACATATCCAAATCATCATCCTTTGAACAAAACTATCCTTTAGATCATTATCAAACATCTTAGGGTCTTTTTGTTCAAAATAAAAATCAAGGACAAAACCTCAAAATCTCAAAATCCTAAATCCTAAAAGCCTAGTATTTCATTCAAGATTTATCAAAAGCCAAAAACATCCATAACATCCATCTCCAAACATCGCCATCATATCATCATCACATTTGATCCTAAAAAATCATCCTAAAAACTTTCACTTTGGGAAATAAAATAGAGATTAATCCAAAGAGTCAAGAGATTCGTCTCCCATATTCTCGAAGATTGATCCCCGTTTTATGGTTCTAACTAGATCTCAATACAAGAAGAGTATGGAAGCCAACAAAGAAACACCTGCTTCAAGTGATCTTAGCCAAACCACTCTTGAAATGAATCCCATTGGGGATGGAAATCTCACAATTAGCCTTCCAACATCATCGTAAAACCCACAAGAGGAAACCCAAGGGGAGGATCTTACCTTTGGAATGTCTCACAAAGAAGTAGCTGAAATGCTCCAAAATCCAGACAACCATAGAATCATCATCATCATGATGAGACTTAACCCTTTGTTGTACATGCTTGAACTAGCAAAACAAGGGGCCAAGTTGCCTTCGGATTTTGATGTGAGCACTATAGTAGAGACATCTTTTCCACCAATCTCATCCACCATCCCCATTTCATCTACACCCCCATCTCAAAACGTCACGAAAAATATCTCGCAAATCACAACATCATTTGCTCCAACTCAACCCAATGTTAACAAGGGAAACACATTTCTCAATGCTCTTCAATCACATCCCCTTGTTAATAATCAAAGCTTGGACGTAAACACCACATTGGAACAAAACATCCCCCATAATCCATTACACGACTTCTGCTGGAATTCACAAGAGGAGGGAGACATGTAATTCTCAAAGTGGCTAAAATCACCTCACAAATACCCTCACAAGGATTCACTCCTTTACATTTCCACCTCCACCATCACCATTGTCATCTTACCCACTCCTGGATTTAGGGCTCTACCGAGTATCAATCAAACAAATATCCCAACCATCAATCAAAATATTCACAATGCTCAAAACTTATTGTTGACATCACAACAACAAACGACAAACACACAAGCAATGGCAAATATCATCAAACACCCCTTAATAATACGTAAAGCATGGTCTCTCAAGGGCCAATCACATCAACGACGCCACTTACCACATCAACAACACCATCCACCAATCAAGTAATCAACACGACAACACCATCCACCAACCAAATAATCAACACAACATTATCACTCACCATGAACACCATTCCAAATCCACCACCACCAATGTTCACCACATCAAACCAATTCGACGCAACATTACAAGTCATTTTCCAAAGAGGCTATCAATAAGTGCAAAAACAAAAAGCCGTGCAACAAGCCACTCAAGCTGCACAAGCTGCCAAAGTTGCACAAGCTACAATACAAGTGCAACAAGCTCAAGCATTATTACAACAAAAATAATAGCAACAACAAGCCGCACAAGCCACCCAAGCTGCACAAGCATTACAAGCACAAAGGGTCGCTCAAGCACAACTTTTATTATAGCAACAAGCAGCGCAAGCTCAAGCACAACAAGTGCAAGCTCAAGCACAAATTCTTGCACAAGTAGCACAAATGCAAGCATATCAGCAAGCACTAAAGCAATACCAAGAGCAGCAAGAAGCAGCAGAATTGGCAGCCCAACAACAAGCATTGTGGGAACAAGAAAAAATAGAACAACAAGCGTTGTTAGAACAACAACAAGCGCAGTAGCAAGCACAACAACAAGCGTTGTTGGAACAACAGCAAGCGCAACAACAAGCACAAATCCTAGCACAACAACAACAAGCATTGTTCATCCAAAAGCAAGTAGAAGCCTACTTCTCCCGCCACAACATACCGATACCATTGAACAATGCACCAACCAATCCATCTATCCAAACCACAATTGCAACACCTCAAAACACATTCATCCCACCCCCTGATCTGCAAGGCGATGTAACGACACAACTCAGGTTGTTATCACAACAAGTGCTCGACCTTCAATCAGGGCGAACAACCAAAACATCAAG
>VDFB02343195.1:0-36238 GCA_007258455.2 Sequoia sempervirens | reverse complement strand
TCAACTCGTGAAAGAAAATGACCTGATAGGTATGGGTTCTCCTTGATAGACTCTACTTGTGCCTATGCTTTGATTTCTAGCACTGATGAGCCTAGGACTATAAAAGAGGCAATTAAAATGTTTGATTCAGACTCTTGGTTGAAAGCCATGAATGAAGAAATTGAATCATTAAAAAGGAATGACACTTGGAGTTTGGTGCCCTTGCCTAAAGGCAGAAAAATTGTTGGCTGCAAATGGGTATTTAAGAAGAAGATTGGTCTCGATGGCAGTGTGGAAAAGTACAAGGCAAGATTGGTTGCGAAGTGTTATTCCCAAGTAGAGGGAATTGATTATGGGGAATTTTTTTCTCCTATAGCTAAGCTGGCATCTATCATATTTCTTTTGTCACTTGCAGCAGCGTATGACTTAGAGGTCGAATAGATGGATGTGAAGACAACATTTCTTCCGGCGCGTGATCTTGAAGAAGAAATTTACATGTCCCAGCCTTGAGCACTTCTGGGTGGAGAATGGTAAAGAGTAAACCGTTTGCAAGTTAAAAAGTCTTTGTATGGGTTAAAGCAGCTTCACTTAGAATGTGTACCAGAATTTGATACTTTGTATTGTCTTTGGGATTTGTAAGATCAAAATCTAATCATCATGGTTCATTACAAAGCTGAAAGTGATCAAGTTCTTATTATTGCTCTTTATGTTGATGATATGTTGTTCAGGCCAGTAAGTTGGATGATTTCTGATCTTAAGTCTTAGTTGTTCCGCTAAGTTTGAAATGAAAAGATCTTGGTGCAACAAGGTATATCTCCGGGATGGAGATAAACTTCGTGGACAAGAATAGAAAACTTTGATCAGTCGCAGGCATATCAAGATCGCTCTAGAGAGATTTTGCATGAATGATTACAAGCAGCTAGTTGTTATAGTCTTGCAGGGAATGAAGCTATCTATTGAAGATTGTCCAAAATATCCTACTAAGATGGAGGACATGACCAGCATACCCTATGCTAGTGTAGTTGGTAGTCTTATGTATGCAATGGTCTGTAAAGGCCATACATTGCCCAAGCAATGGGAGTTCTTAGTCGGTTTATGGCTAACCTCGAAGGACACATTGGGATGCCGTGAAAAGAGTTTTCAGATACTTGAAGGGCACTTCGAGTTTGCTTTGTGTTACTATGGGAACTTGGTTGAATCACAGAGGGCTCTCATCATTCAAGGTTATGTAGATTATGATTGGGCAGGGGACATTGAGAGTAGGAGGTCCACCAATGGATACATTTTTATGTTGAATGGTGGTGCAGTGAGTTGGATGAGTAAGCGGCAGGCTGTAGTCGCTTTGTCCACTACAGAGGTAGAATACATGGCAGCAACACATGCCTATAAAGAAGCAATCTAGTTAAGACGTTTGTATTCTAACATTGGTTTTGATGTAGGAAATAACTATTTTTTGTGATAGTCGAGTGCACTTTTTGGTTAAAGAATCCTACTTTCCATGCCGTGATCTAAACATATAGGATGTGTGAAATTCACTTTCACGAGATATGGTGGAGGATGGAAAGGCCGGGCTTTGAAAAGTTGATACCTCGAGAATGTTGCGCATGCTGGACGGCTTTGTGAGCAATGCATGCTTAGGTGTGGTGTGCCAGCTCAATGGGCCTCTGAAGTCTATGTTTAATTTTTGCTGTGCTCCGAGGTGCCTCGTTATCTTCGCCAAGGGGATGTTGGAAATATATGCCTCAATCCCACGCAAGCTAGAACCTCTAAGAGACAAGCCTGTGACATGCTTTGAGTCTAGCCAACTAGCAGCTTTGGATCTTGTGGTTTGTACAGGTCACCGAGACAATGTTTAAGTCATGCCGAAGAAGCTTATTGCTGTGACTTGTGACTGCCATTGTAACCCTATGCCGAGTGGAGATCTCTGGCCAATAGGCCATTCATATCGTATATTGGGGAAACTCTTGCTGGAAGGTTTGTTTCAGTATGATGTCACATCGAATATCGAAAGTCTCACTGACAGTGTTACACTTGGAGTCTTCAGTGTAACATGGAGGCTTCGCTAAGAACTCCTAGCAACAATGGTATGTCTCACTGATGGTATACACTTGGGGTCTTGCTATAATGTGGAAGCCTCAGTAAGAAGTCTTGTCAAAGGTTGATTCTCTTGCCGACAGGGTGTTACACATGTGGTCATCGGAGTAACTTACGATGCTTTGGTATGAAGTCTTGGCGAAAGCGGTAAGTCTCGCCGATAGTAAAAGGTCTTCGAGGTGACATGTTGTGCTCAGTGGGATGTCTTGGTGAAAGACGAATGTCTTTCCGACTGAGATCCTTCGGTATAACATGAAGAGCTTGGTGGGATGTCTTGGCGAAAGATGACTGTCTTGCTGATGTGAACACTCATGTCTATGTGACTTATGGAGCTTCGGTATGATGTCTCACCGATAGCGATGATTCTTAGTGATAGCGATACATGTGAAGAACTTCGGTATGAGGCCTTAGTGACAGGAGGAAGTCTTAGCGATAGTCTTCTGGACTCGGTATGACATCTTGCCGATAGGTGAAGTCTTGGCGATATCGAATGTTAAGTTGTGTGGCATCGGGGAGACACAGTTAGTGTCTCACTGACATGCCAACACAGATTGAAGCCTTTTGACCAAGTGAAGACTATCTTATGTGGTTCATTGTTGACCAATCAGAGAAGTTGAATGGGAATCATTGGAAGACAGTTCATTGTGGCAGTTCTGTGAGGAAGTTCGACAGATAGGGGCATCATGGATTTACTCAGTAGTTGTAGATGATGTCTGGTTCGATGGATCGACGGATTGCTGTGTGATTGTATGATCAATGGATGAATTCTATTTTGTGAAGACTGTAACGTGAATGTTCTGTAACAAGGTTGTTCATGGTGAATGTTGCTATAAAATGACATCAGAAAGATAAGTCTGATATTTGTATGTAATCTCCATTACTGTAATACAAAGTGATTTCTCTTGGTGTGGTGGGTTTTTCTCCCATAAGGGTTTTCCCACATAAATCTGGTGTTCATATGTGTTTGTCAAATACTCTGTTTCTGTTATTGCTTTCAAGTGCATCTTAATTCGACTGTAATTGTAAAATTTGAAAGTGTCTCTACATTCTTCCCTAAGGTTTTGACATTAGGAGAGTTGTTTTTGCATCTAGCTTTCCTTACAATTAGGGGTGCCTTACTGTCATGTCCCCTTTTCTGAAAAATTAATTGAAGGGTGGAATCCAAGAATCCTACTGCATTTCATCATAGAGCATCCTCTCGACTTTCTATTTAGAATATAACATCTATAATAACACCTACACACCATATTCAGAGCCCATGAAAAAAAAATCATATACCATTTGAAAGATATCACCATCAGAGAATCGCTAGCCCAGGCTCGATGTACCAGAGTGTAATCGCTTCCAAGAATTCCTCTCGATTCCTCTGTAGGAGCACATTTTGGCTTGCGGTTTGGAAAATAGAATTTAAGATGACACCTTCACATCATGTCCAAATCTTAAGGGAAATGGATTTGATACCAAAAAGATTTTGCTATCAGAAGATGACTATGGTAGGCAACTGGCATAATGGATAAGACACCTCTGGATCATACGACGTCAATTGCAAAGTTTCAGGAAGATGGAAGGGGCCAAGGAGACATATGAATAGATCTACAAGTTGGCATGCTAATTCCAAAAGGAACTACCTTGGCCTTAAGGCCGACCTAGTGTAGCATGTGAAAATTCAAAATTTGGGCTTTGGTGTCATTTTGGCTCAAGGCGGACCTATTCCTTGAAGGGAAATTTTTAGCATATAAATGTCGAGAGTCAATTCATTTAATATGTATGAAATTATTATGTCATTCTTCTATATTTAGGGACACTTGTGTTCTAAATCCTTTTGTGGATGAAAAATCATAGGAGTTTGTGATCATTAGACGAAAACCCAATGACCACTAGGATCAAAGGATGAAACCCCTTTGGTTCTTGAGGGAATTCCCATTCATGGATTGCATTTGAGCTTCAAGGAATCTATAATGAAGATTGTAATATTATTATTGATCCGAGGGAACATTGTGTATCATTCTAGATCAGTCTTAGTAAACTGTATTTGATATATCATATATGTAGTTAGAATTCTAAATTTTATCATTATATCAAGTGATCTTTGTGTTCATATGTGGTGTTCTTTGAATTCAATATGCAAATCAATCTTTGTGTTAAAATTTTATGCTAGGACAGTACACTTACACCATTTATTGTTTGTTTAGGCACCTAAAGTGAATAGAGTTAATACATGTACACGTGAGAGGAGGTGTAAGAGATTGTGCATTTCATAGCCCATAAACTTGCTAAGAACTTCTCATAATGACAAATCAAGCACCAATAATTGTGTATATGTATGTGTGAATATAATATGTAATGAGTTTGGCACCCTTTGCAAGTGGAGGTGTTTGTAAACATAAAAGATGTAAAAGTGGGTATTTGGGAACAACTTATCTTATATTGCAAATACAATTGTATGTGTAGTTGAGTACATATAATGGTCAACTACACATTCATGTGTGAACATGTATTGATGCTTCTGCAAAATGTTATAAGACTTTTAAAAAAAATAAAATTGGATGATAAGTGGGACCCTGAAAATTGTATTTGACCATATAATAAAATCCTGAAACTTAAAAAGTCAAAACAAGTACTCTATCGAGTAATCAAAGCTAAAAAGAAAAAATTAAAAATATTGAATGTTAATTGGAAATTCATGCCGACATCAACCTGAATCGTACGGTGCTTGACTTTGACAACCATCACAACACTGCACGCGCACCACAAGAAAATTAGAGGGGACTCCCACATGTATTGAATTCAATATCATATACCTCTCGACCACAAATTGATCGGATATTCTTGCCCGCACAACCCCCATTTGAGCACAAGTTCATTGAAAGCTTTCTGGCTCAAATACCAATTGAGCACTAATTCAGTGAATGCTTAATTACTACTAGTTTGTCATGGATTCAATCACTTTTGCATCATCATCATCATACTCCCTAGCTGCAGGAGTTCTCCTACTCATACTCCTTATTTTTCTGAAAAAGAAGATTAACAGGAGTTTGTCACTACATTACCACCAGGTCCTCCTGGATGTCCCTTCATTGGAAACATCCTTCAGCTTGGGGACAAGCCCCACCAATCTCTTTCCCTCCTTGCACAGAAATATGGACCTTTCATGACCATCAAATTGGGCAGGCAGACAACATTGGTTGTGTCATCTTCACCCATTGCAAGAGAAGTACTAAAGAACAATGACCAGAGCTTCTCAAGCAGGACAATCAATACAGTTTTAAGGGCATTTTCCTACCAAGGCACGAGTCTAGTATGGAGTCCTTATGGCCCTCATTGGCGTTTTCTTAGAAAGATCTCCAACACAGAGATTTTTAGTGCCAAAAGGCTGGATGCTTTGCAGCATTTGAGAAGAGACGAAGTATTTAGGACTATTGATCACATCTTGGAGGATTGTAAACAGGGGAATAGTGTGAAGATTGGAGAAAGAGCGTTTATGATTTCTATTAGCATTACAGGGTAAAATGATTTGCGGCAAAAAATTGTTTGAAACAGGCTCTGCGCAAGCTGCAGAGTTTAAGAGCATGGTACGAAAAGCCCTCGAGTTGATGGGGATTCCGAATTTATCAGACTTTTTTCCTTTCCTGGGGAGGTTTGATCTTCAGGGGCTGAACATTAAAGCTACCAGTCTGGCTCAGCGCTTTGATAACATGTTTAACAGACTCATTGAGGAGCGACTAGCACAGAAGGCCGATATACCACTCAGCGGTAATGAAGTGAAGGATTTCCTGGATGTAATGTTACACTTGAGAGAAGATGGTACACAACTTACTCTGGAGAACATCAAAGCACTGCTGATGGTAAGCCATATTCCCCAGAATAATTTGACATGAAGGAAAATCTCAACCGCATAGCTATGATTTATAGGCATGCATATATATATTAAATAAACTCGTGTAGATCATTAGTTTTCAACTTCCTACTGATCCAAAACAATATTTGTAGTTTCTAAATTGCTGTGGCTATCTGTAAATTATGTTACGTCTTTATTTGGTTTGCTCATATGTGGGAGCTTAGGACAGTAGCTATGACACACTTTTCTATTTAGAAGGATTTGAAAAGGGGCGGAGTGTTACATATTTTTTTTGTGGAAACGAGTTTGATTATATAGATGTCAGCATCTTTATATTTTATATAGTAAACTATAACAATTTAAGTAAATCAGAAAGTTGCTTAAGAACTAAACAATCAGATGCAGGGGTCCCATCCTTATATAAAAAATTATAATAATTTGAGTAAGCATACATCTAAACTATGTTACATCTTTATTTAGTTTGCTCATACCTGGGAGCTTAGGACAGTAGGCATTGCACACTTTTTCTGTCCATAAAAATTTGAAAATGGGTGGAGGGTTTGACTTTTTTTATGGAAACAAATTGGATTATATAAATGTGGCATTTCTGTTTTTATATATTAAATTATAACGATTCGAGTAAATTAAAAAGTTGTCTTTGAGTAAGGGGATTTCATTTTTATATAGCAAATAACAACAATTTGAGAAAGCCTACATTTAAATCAGAAAGTTTTTGACTATGCAGCCACATGTAAGGGGATCCAATTTGTCAAACTTACTCAAAGATCGAAACTGGCTCGAACGTGTCTTTGAGAATTTGAAACTTGATGGATGGTCCTTTCTATCACATACCATCATCCTCATCAATTGTATTCAACCTATTGAACTACAACCCTTCCACATATCTTTCCATTCTCTAGATTCTTTATGGACCTTTCCATATTGATTCCAGCTCAGTTTTGTCAGCATCTGAAAGCATTGCATGCATCTTGACTCCTGCTCTCTCTTCTATAGGACTTAGCGTGCAGCACGCAACTCTCGATGTCATCGCGTGCCACCACACATGATACTGTGTGAGGAGGATTGTCATTGGAAATGTAGTCTATATCATTTAACTTTTTATTTCAGTTATTTTAATAGCTGTTTCTTTTTCGTTCCCTTGCCATCTTCAAAATTTAGGGATTTTTTTATCTTTCCTGATCATCATGTGATTTTGCATCACTTTGCGCAGACACTCTAGCAACTTCAACAATTTTACATATGAATGACTTCGCTCATGCAACAAAGTGTAATCATCAGGAAATGCCAATCTGGGCTAAGAAAGCAGGGATCTGTTTCCATAGAACAGTTTTACAATTGTTTGTTTGTTTTTAAGTGGAATACCAGAGCACCAACATTGATACATCCAACTTTTTTTTATTGACAAGCAGAGGTAGCCAAGCAGCTCCTCTAAGAAAACCTTAGACCCCTTCATGATACTGCTAGATTAGATTTTTCCAAACATTTTTCTACTATTTTCTTACTAAAACCTTGAAAGATAATCTATGGATACAATCAGATTCTCGTTTCCTACTTCTTGATCCACTTTAACTGTCTTAATGTGATCCCCATCAGTAGTTGGAGCATTGTATTATAGGTTAGCCTACACATGACCATCACTTCTGTTTTGTATGGCACAGTGCTTGAATTCTGCTTCTCACTCCCGAAAAAATATTAGTTTGGATCTTTCATAAAACTCAAGTCAAATTCATCATTCACAGAGTTGCCACTATTAATAACACTGCCCAAATTCTTGTTTGTCAGGACATGTTTATTGCAGGGATCGACACAACTTCAGCAATAATTGAATGGACAATGACAGAGTTTCTGAGAAAACCAGCACTAATGAGAAAAGCCCAAGCAGAGCTGGATGATGTTGTGGGTGTGGAGAGAAGAATGGAGGAGGAAGACATAGTAAATCTTCCATATCTCCGAGCAGCAGTGAAAGAAGTGTTTCGATTACACCCTGTAGCCCCATTGGTGATTAGAAGAGCAGATATCCCTTGCGAGATTAGTGGGTTTTTTGTTCCAGAGAATACTCATGTGCTTGTGAATACGTGGGCCTTTGGGAGAGACCCTAGTGTGTGGAAAGATCCCTTGAATTTTGATCCAGATAGGTTTTTGGAATCCAACATTGACTACAAAGGCCAGGATTTTGAATTGCTACCATTTGGAGCAGGAAGAAGGATATGCCTTGGGCTTCCACTGGCACACAGACTGATTCATTTGGTGGTGGGATCAATGCTGCAAGCCTTCACTTGGTCCATTCCTATGGACAATGAGGTAGGTATTGATATGTTTGAGACATTTGGCATAACTCTCCCAAAAGCTGTGCCACTGACAGCTATTCCTACCCCAAGAAATGCCATCAAGTTTTGGTGTTCGATAATACAGAACTTCCTGTTCTCACATTTAATATTGTAGCCTTCATAAGCTAGTATAAATATTTTTCTTTTCAGTATTTTGGAAATAAATATATGTTGTATGTAAAAATACATATATTTTATTTATGATAGACTCGTTCAAAAACATTCAACTTCATCAGTAATTCAAAAACATTTAACTTCATTAGTAAATCAAAGATCTATTGATATATTATTAATTGTTTATTTTAAAATTATTTTATTTTATTTTATTATTTTACTATTTCAAATAAATTATTTGTTACATATTTAATCATATAATTATTTTTAAAGTATTATCTAACTTAGTTATAAATTATTTATTACAAATTTGATCATGTAATTATCTTTAAAGTATTATCTAGTTTAATTGTTTACTATTTTACTTAGTAAAGCACATAATTATTTCATTAAACCATAATAATTTTATTAGCAATTTTACAAGAGTTATTAAACTTTTTTATCTCCCTCATATATTGTATTTGTTTAATATGTTTATTTAGAAATTATACATACAAATTTTGTAAAATGTGTGTTAAGGTGCTAATAGAGTTAATATAGGATACATAAAACGAAATTAATTTGAGTATTTACTAAAATATTAATACTTGTTTACATTTGTTTTTTTGCGAGGAATCAATATTTAAAAATTTAGGTGTAAGTATGAATATAATATTCCAAAAATATTTTTAATATAAATTGTATTTTCTACACAATATTTAAAAGCATAGGTGTAAGTATGAATACAATATCTCAAAAATATTCTTAATTTAAATCGTTCTTTTGCACAATATTTTTTTCTTTGATTTGTGTATATTTTATAATTTGTATAAAATGTGTGTAAGATTTTATATGCTAATAGAGCTAGTTCACCTAACAACAATTAATGTTTTGAAAAGTTTAAAGTAAAAGTTAGAAAAATTGCCACATTTAGTGCATGAGAACCCTAGAGACTTATTAAATGTTCTGATAGTGTTAGACCAAATCTTTGGAGGCTCAAAATGGAAATACTTCTGTTGAACGTGGACTTGTTCAAGATAGTTGAAGGAACTTGAAGTAAACCACCCTAAGATGTAAAATTAATTAGTAATTGAGTGGTAAAAGAAGATAACACTCATTTTAGTAGACTTTTGAGTTTTAGCAATGCTGCAATAGTAATTTTGCAATGAGTCAAAAATAGCAGAGGAAGCTTGGGATCAATTGTACCAATCCAAATATGTAAAAATAATATTATATATTCCATAAAAAATACAAGCATCAAAAGTATATTAGACGATATAAACCAATTTAAGTCTATTAAAAATTAATTGATGATGTTTGGATCAATTATTATGAAATATGTTATGAAACTCATTGAAAGTTTACTAGAATTCTATTCAAGATTGGTAGTAGTCATAAGTTCTTAGCCTAGTCTAGCCTTTCATAAAGTAGTAGTAATGCTACTTCTAGAGGAATTCAAAAAGAAATATGCAGGATTCAATGTTGAAAATCCTATAACTTTGTTTTCAAATACATATTAGAGTATAAGAAAATAAGAGTCAAAGAAAATCTAAAGTATCTTAGAATAATGTCTCCAATAATAGCAAAGAGAGAGAGGGAGGAAGAGAGAGAGAGAGAGAGAGAGGGATTTAAATGTTAAAAATCCTATAACTTTGTTTTCAAATACATATTAGAGGTTAAGAAATAAGAGTCTAAGAAAATCTAAAGCATCTTAGAATAATGTCTCTAATAACAACAAAGAGAGAGGGGGGGGGAGAGAGAGAGAGAGAGAGAGACGGTTAGCATGTGATAATTAAAGCTAATGTAGTTTCAAGTGGTAACCAAAGTAATTTCAAAAGAGTGCCAGGAAACAAACAAAGTTTTCAATTTGATCCTTTTGTATCATATATTTCACATGTGAAACACATTCACTAGAAGAAATAAAAAATGAATAGATAATAAAGGATTTCAATCTACATTTACTAATCAAGGATTTCAATCTACATTTAACATTCAAGTTCTAAATGTGTGTACAAGGAGAAAATGGATCTGATACATTTAAATGTGTATTATATTTAAAGCCTTTTGGTGATAAATAATTGGAATTTTTTTGGAAGGATTAGATGGGGAGGTTGATGAATATGGAAGATAGAATGATGAAAATAAGGAGGTGTAGGATGGCATAAATGGTTTAGGATGAGGAAGGGGAGCAGGAAGAGAGATTGGTAAATTTATGGTTGAAGTTTCATCAAAATAAATTCATTTCCTTTGTGACTCAACATCATTCTATTAATAAGGAATCAACTTGTCTTTCTCTTATTTCCAAAAAGGACTTCATTGATTAGTTGGTTCCTACCATGGTTAAGAGAAATGGTGAGACTATTTTAATGATAGACATAAATTATTAATTATTACATAAATAGAATTATTACCTACATTATAATATATATTTTTCATGTCTTCTCTTATGTGATGTGGTTTTTTGGTTCCAAGTGATCTTTAGGAGCTATGAGGTCCAATCATTAACTCCAACAAGATGACCTAAAGGAACTCCAAAATTTATTGAATGTGTGACCAAATAAAATTAGGCTTCATTTCCTCTAACACTTTGATAACCCACTTAACACATAGGAAATGCCTTTCCTATGTATGGAGAGAAACCGTAGCACTTTTGAATCATGATGTAGGTAGAAAAAATATTAGGCCACACAATAAAAAGCATGATGTCATTCATTGGTATCCTAGATAAAATCTCTGAGGATTTTTTCAATTCACAAGTATGAAACCTTCGAAGGAACCTAATAAGAAGAGTAATATACATGCCAAAAAAATTGAACATATTCAAATTTTATCTTCTAGAGAAAGAGCTTAGGTAATCTAATAATTGATCTTTTTATTGATGCTTTCATTCATCACTTACCAAAGAACAAAGGGAGAGGCATAAAAAGAAAAGGAAATGCCAAAAAATTGAAACAATTCCCCATGATAAATATATTTTTAGGCAAAATGATCAATCCAATTTGGTCTAGGAATAAAGGATTTCATATAGAATTGAGTTGTTTTGCATTAAATAATCAACCTAGAATCTTGGTAGAAGATATATAGTTATTAAAGGGCTTGAATGACGTTATTTTCTTCTTCAATAAAAGTAAGAAAACAGTTGTTAGAAAAAAAACCATTAACTAGTTATTGGAAAGAGTTAAGAAGAGTTATCGCCTTCACTACGGATTGAGAGACCATATGAGCCAAGAGGTAACTAAATCCTTCAACAAAAAGAACATAAATAATTGAGGAAGAGTATTGGATAAGCTAAGATCTAAATGCAGAACATAGAGAATACATATCTAATATGCGATCATATCTTGGAAATTCATGGGGGAAAGGAAAATAGAGCTACCTAAATCAAACTAGGACTCTACCATTGATAACGAATTTCTATCCACTATCCAAATAAAAGGGGTGAGTCACCAAGGATCTCATAAGCATTCTAGCCCTCCAATTGAGCCTTGAGCTCCTACACTTTAATAATGATTACCTCTTGAAGTATTAGATGAGAGAGCAACCATCTCCTGCATAGACTACTTTATTTCCCAAACAAATATAATATCATGTGTGTGTTCCTAAATAAGCACTTGAGCAACCTTTTGATGAGGGGTACTAAACCCATAGAATTTCATGATATCACTATCATTTTTTGGGTGAAAAGAATTGAGAATATAATTTATTTCAATCACACTAGTTTCCACTAGGGATTAATCAATCATCTTCACCTTCTCCTTATCTTTTTTTTCCTGATATTAAAGAGCTTATTTCATAAAACCTTTTTGATTTTTTTTAATAGAGTTGTAAAATCTAGGAGATTTATTATTAGGATCATCCTTTTCACCTTGGGACTAAGAAATTTGTAGTATGACATTATTTATAGGTTCTTTTATAAAGGGAGAGGCTACAATTAAACTAGTGTCAACATAGTCAACTTTCTAATGTCTAGCAGATACCTCCATATGATTTGGAGAAAGATGAATCTTCTTATTGAGGATCACCATAAATTCTAGTTAGATTATAAGCTTCTACTTAGATTTGAGAAAACACTAAAATTAAGAAGATCTAAATCTTGACCAACTAGAAGTTTTTTAATCATAACAGATTTAAATTCTTTGAAATTAGTAGAAATATTAAATCTATTAATAAAATTTACTTCCATTAGATTATTTTTTTAATAGCGTAAATTCCTTTTTCTATACTAAATTTGAAAACATTAATTCAAATAGCATTTAAATACAATTTATTTAAGTTTGTTAATAAGTTTTTCTAAAATATTTATTTAAATAACAGTTACATACAATTTGTGCAACTTTTAAAATATGAATTTGTCTGTTGGGAATAAACAAAAATTAAAATTAACGTGAATGAAGATTTCATGTGAATGACTTCCCTCCTATTTTCCACTCTTTTTCTTTACCTGTGTAGACTTTGTCTTGCAAGTGGCAGACAAAAACAAAAAGACATTTGACCACTTTACAAGAATTTTATTTTTTTATTCAATACATTTGAAGTAAATTATATTTTCCACTTTTAATTAAAATTGATCCTTATTATTTTCACATCACAAATAAAAAATTAGATAAATGATAATAATTTTCTAATTTAGTGGAGCTAATTTGTAGTTATTTTGTTACAACATAAAATAATGATATCATATTAATATTGATGGTATAGGATAAAAAATAGAATGTATGGTAATTTAGCATCTAAACAAAAATAAAATAATTAATAAATCATCAAACTTCAAATTAATTTTGATTCATCTTTGTTAAAAAAAATGTGACATCTTATTTCAAAATGTATGATCTGATAGAGGTGATCCATTATGATGTGAGATACTTCCAAGTTATTTTTTCTTCTTTATTTTCATAAGGATCAATTACTTGACAAGATGTTCCCATCAAGCTTAAGTGATTTTATATTTATATGGATTTATACATTACCATATGCTTCTATCAATTTAAAATTTTGACTAAAAATTATTGGAATATAACACTCCAATAGTTTAACAAAACTAGATATGTGTCATCAGCATGTCAATAAAGAGCAAAATATGTGTCTAGTATTCTCTAGTTTGTTGTCATTAGATTTCCAGTTAGGTTTCAATAAAATTAGCATTTATAGGTGGTTGTTGAAGTTCTTGGTAACTATAAATATGTAATACATGTTTATGAATAAAATATTAATATGAGTTTATTTACAGTTCCATTTTCTATATTTTTGTTGTTGTTATATTTTTTATTTTGGCATCAAAGTTAATGGGAGGTCTTGTTGTGAGTCTGTATCAAGTTTGATGTTGTGTGTTGTGGATGATTCTAAAAATAAGTTTGTTGTTGTGTAGATTGTTGCAACCATAAGAGTTGAGAAAATGCCAATCATTGTTGAAGAACCACTAGATGATAGTGAAAATGACTTCATTGAAGATGAAATAGTTGTTCTATTTTGAGGAGGTCAACACTTTAAAGATATGGAAATATGGAATAGAGGATAGATAGATGCTCAATAGTCTAAGATGCTTGAGGATTGGAGAAACTATACCTCATTGGGGTTATGAGACATACATGTGAGAATTGATGTTAAATAGTTTAGGGAAATCCAAAATCTAGAAGTTCAATAGCATACCTTTAAAAGGGTGATGAGACACTTCATGTGCAAATGGTGTCAAATGATTTGGGGAACTTGGATGATAGCTAGATGACTATACCTACAGTGTGGGAGCAGCTTGAAGAAATTTTATTGGTCTGAGAATTGTTTCCAAATAACAACTTCTGCATAATGTATTTCATTTTGTTTTTATGTTGTAGTGTTAAGAGGGGGTATTGGATAACAAAAAACCTCTAACAGTGATCATAAAGTCTTTACATATCCATTATATGACCATGGAAAAGGAAAGGCCTTCAATTCAGGTTTGAAGACTAATAATTCTACCAACTATACCAATACCAAATATTACTACACACCCATCCATCACATTCGAGTCGTAAATGATTATGTCAATTCCATCACCATCAAGAAGCCTCCAGAATGTGTCGAGTAAATAAATTTTGAACCAAGGTAACCGTATAAGGTTCGCCCCCCAAGAAACAACCAAAGTCACAATATAACATTTTAGACCATTTGGGTAAAACACTTGCACAAATCTCTATCCTTGAGTTGAAGTGTATATCCCCTACTCGCACAGGGCCATTCTTGAGAAAGCTTTACCTAATACTACCATTCCCATTGTCCTTGATGTCAATCGCTTCTAGGAAATGGTGGGCTACTTGGCTAATACTCATCATGTCACCTTCTTCGACTAAGATTATTCAACCCAAAATTCCAATGACAATGACCCCTTGCACCTCAATTTTTTTGTCTATAAGAATAAAGTCAAATGAGTCTTGATAGACAATGAAGTGGGACTAAATATTTGTACCCTAAAATTCATTAAGGCATTAGGTTTCTCTAAAGCATGTGTAGACTTGACCAAGATCATTGTTATCAAAGCCTATGATGATGAAGAATGCTCTTCCAAGGGCATTATAACAATACCAATCAAGGTTGGACCTGCAACTATGGACACCACATTCCAAGTCTTGGACCTTGATCTCCCATACAATCTTCTCCTTGGTCAACCATGGATCCACACCATGAAAGTTGTACTATCCACATACCATCAATACCTCAAGTTTCCCCATGAAGGCACCAAAATAATAGTAGCAAGCAATCCCAACCCATTTCAATATTGTAGCAATCTGAGAGGGACTACACAATTCCAAGTTCCTATCAATAAGGAAGCTTTATCCTCTACTTTTTCACATTACATTGATCCATCTTCATTGACTAAGGCATCCACTTCATTTGTTGCACCATCAACCCCAAGGTCCAAGTCCATGACATGGGATGTGGAGAGTATCATATGGAAAATTTACCTATAGGAAACAACACTAATATTGCTAAGAATGTTCAAACTTCCAATAATGATGTCAAGACAGCTTCAAAAGGTACACAAATAGATGGTGATTCTTGGATTGAAACTTTTTGGGATCCTGATGATACATCAGCCTTTCGCCTATCTGCTCCATCACTACATCTTCATTTTTCTCCTCTTTAACTATCTCTATTGTACGCTCTTCGATGTTCACTCTACCCTCATCCTCTTTTCTCATTTATTTTTCCAACTTATCCAATTGTTGCATCAACCCAAAAGAAACATGGTGCACATCCCGAAGCAAACATTGAATACCTCCATAGTACTGTTTTCACTATCTGTCAAATTTTCTCAGAAGCACTTGGAGATCAAGTATTAGATACATCAGTTAAACACATTACTTCACTCTCACACTCTTCCAGAGATAGCAACATAAGGATAACTCCACATGTACTCATAACACTTCTTCAACATCTCAACTATACATGCACAAACTGCAAACCTTCTTTATTACAATTTTTTCAATATCCTCAAGCAACATATATAGCCAATAACCAACTTCCATATACATAATTGAAATCAATGACAAAAAAAAATAGTTGACATAAATCACAACACCTTCATATTTGCCACAAATTTATCTACTTTAGTGTGATTCTGAGTGTAAGTTCATACTCTCACTAAAGTGGGGGCTAAATGTAGTGTAGGAAATTGTATAGCCTTTACAATTCACATTATGTTTTGGGTCCATCAATTTATTGGACTTAAATAAGCTTCTAATTTTCCAAATTATGCATTCCAAAGCTTTATTAATCCCATTTTTCAAAGGGAAACTAGCATTCAATTAATGTAATTAATATTTTAATCACCTTGGAATGTGAATGTCCTAAACTTTTAGGCTAGGACCCATTCGCCCAACGATGAATGGGTCCCCTTTAAGTCTTAGTACCCATTTTAAAATATATTTTTGTGGTATTTCAATGATTCAAATTCAATGTGAAATTATTGGCTTTTAGAATCTATTTTTTGGGAAATTAGATAAACACCTATAAATACCTAGTCTTTTTATCAATTCAAATCTAAGAACACAATTTTTGGAGACTTCGTGTGAGAAAATCATATTGTCACTTGAGCATTCAAGAGAAAATTTAGTAGTCATTTGTTGTAGAATTAAAGATCATATCATCATGCCCAAGATCATGTATGTTCATGTCATCTTATGAAGGCTAACGTGCATTGTTGAACCTAAAGCATCCAAGCATTTTCAAGTGTCCAAATCCATAAGAAAAGAAAGATCAAGTTCCTTGGAGTGATGTGTTTGTCTTCAGTCCTCTAAAGGAATCCATTCAAGGTTTGGTGAGTTGTAACAAGCAAGTGTTCATTCATCATTTCCTTCTCCATGTCAATCTTTCTATCAAGTTTTAATTATCAAACTTGGGGTTTGACTAAGGAAAACCCCCATTTAAACAAAATAATTTTTCTCTTTGTTTCAAATCTATCCTATTGTCTTAAGGACTGAGATCCAAGTCTAATTGACTCACCATTTAGGTTGAAAGTCAATCTTTACACCTTGTGATCTCTTTCCTAATGAAATACCTTAGGGAAAGATACAGATAGAGAAAACACCCCCTTAACATTATGGAACCCTTTTCCCACCATTTCAAAGTGTTAAGCCAAGAAATGTCATTTTTACTTGGAATAATAGAAGATGTGGTCTCACTTCTATCTATAAGCATATTGACACTTTTTAGTCTTTGTCTAGTATATTTTTTACTCTCCTCTTTTGATATTTTTTAGTTGAAGGGATCATATAATTTTTTATAAAGTTTAATTATTTATAATTTTCTCTTCCGTAAAAATCCTCCTTCCATGTTTCAATTAATGTGGATTGAAGATCAACCTATTCATGAAAATATGGATGCATGATGATTGAAGGAAAATTCCCCTATTACTACAACTATGTCTTCTTCAAAAAAGCCTCCAATTTATTAAGTTCAAGCTCAATAGTGGAATAGATTGGGGTTTGGGAATATTTATTGGAAAAATCTAAACAAGTGTAGGAAAAATTAAAGATGTCAATACATTTTAGATCATGGAATTTGATATAGCTAAGTAACATCTTCTCAAGGATTATTTTCTTTCTAAAGATCTCTCAATGAGTGAAATATTTGAGATGAGATATATATAGAAGTAAAAATAAAGAGTTTATTAGATTTAAATGAGAGATAAGAAGCTATTTCTTCCACAATTTGATCAAAGACAAGAGAAGCATCAATGATATTTCTTCTCTCATCTCAACACAAGGAAATTAATTTTCCTCTTCCCAAGACATAAATATGGAATCTATTAAACATTTATCTTCCCTTTTCATGGAAAGTGCATCCATAGCTTTGGAAGAGAAACAATTTATTTTGGATTTCTTCACCCCTAGAACCTATGGGTATGAACAAATTCTTGTAGAGTTTATTTATGTTTCAGATATTAAAATGGTTGTGTCCTATATGAAGAAAGGTAAATATCCTTGTATAGAGAGTTTTCCCATTGATTTTTCAAATAATTTTGGGATATTTTGCAGCTTGATATGGGTGTGTGTAAGAGCTGAGTCCACTTTTGGCCAAAAAGTGGAAGTGTTTTCCCTGATTTTCGAATTTGACACATTTGACCTTAAAATTTGAAGCACTTAGAGATGGAATCTTCAAAAAAGTCACTATCATAAAATGTAGTACTCGGAGTCTAGTTTCCAAATATGTAATTTATTTCAATACCCAGACTGTAAAAATTGAGTTTCAATAGGTATTTCTAAAAACCACTGTTTAAAAGTCACTTTTTTATACCATACCATGCACGTGTACGACATCCATATTTTGACCTAGTTATCATATTTTCTAAATCCTTTTGAAAAGATTTGTGACTCACTAAATCTTGTTTTCAATATTTTTTATAATTTTTATTTAATTTTTTTTTTATTGGGACATTTATTAGGCATATTTATTATTGAAAAAATTCATGTACTTACACACATAAGATGCATTCACACTTTTATCATTGAATTTTTTTTTAAATTGAAAAGAATTGTCTGAAGTTTTTTCTCGTGAAATCCATTCGTTAAAATGTTATGTTGATCAAAAGTTATTAAAATACTAAAAAAAATTGATAATTCAAGTTTATGGACTAGTTTCATTAGAAATTAATTGAAAAATAGAAAAAATAATCAAATTAATAAAAAAATTACATATTTGGAATCAACACTATCTCATCTATAGCCGGTTTAATTTTGTGTAAAAATTCTGCAAAATAGGTCTTCTTCAAACATATGTCCAAGTCATTATTTTCTGTAGACATTACCGGGACCTCTGTTTAAAGAACTAGTCCGCGCTTAGGTTCAGGTCCCCAAGCCATTTCCCGAACCAAAAACAAGCCAAAACCTAAAAAATTCTTAATTTTGTAATAGATCCCATTTCCAAACATTTTTATGGTTCTATACTGGAACCTGCTTGTAAACGAGATCCTGTTTTGACATTCTTCCAGAAACGAAAATTTCCAAAAAACGAAAGTTTTCAAAACGGGATCCCGTTTTGAAAATTTTTCGGAAATGGAAATTTTTCAAAAATTGGAAGTTTCCATTTTCGGAAATTTTTCAACATGGGATCCTTGTTTTAGGTCCTTTCCATTTTTTGGAAAATTTTCAAAAATAGGATCCTGTTGAATGTCAAAATGGAGGGCTCTGAAAACGGATCCCATTTCAAAAATGGGATCCCGCTTTTAAACTCTTTAGCCTTATCCCACTTTAAATGCGATCTCGCGAAAACGAGATCCCATTTATTAAAAGATCTCTTTTAAAAGCTTGATCCCATGTGTTAAATTCATTTTTTGCCTAAGGTAAAATCATGTCACACCCAACTTTGTGCACTTTCCCATATATTGGAGGTTATTTTTGAATCTTATGCCAATAAAAAAATGCTTAAAGAAATCATCTAATTTTTTTTCCTTGAATCTTAAAATAATGGGGATAACTCTTGTTTTTTATTGCCCCATTGTTCTTTATAATGTTACCTTTAAAATTATTAGTAAACTCATTGTTGATCATTTGAATCAAACATTGGCTTTTCTCCTTTTGCCTAAGAATGGTGGTTCTATGAAGGAGAGATGGATCCTTAATGGTATCATTGTAGCCTCAAAGGCTAATAACTTTTTGATTTTTTCTAATGATAAAGCTATGCTTATTAAGTTGGACATCTCCAAGGCCTATGATGGGGTATTTAAATGGTCTTTCCTCAAGAATGTTTTATCATATTTATGTTATAGGCTCTTCCTAATGATAGATTCATATTACTACCCCTAAAGTATTTTTAAAGGAATTTGACCATCTCTCTAGGAGGCTATTATGGGTGAGGAATTCAAACTCCCAAAAATGGAGTTTAATTAGTTGGGATTAGGTTTATAAACTTGGCTATTATGATGGCATTGTCCTTTGGTAATTTACGCTCAATATCCAAGCATTAGCTAGTAAATTGTATTGAATATGGTACAAGTATTAGAATGAACTTTGGGCTAGAATTATTAAATTCAATTATTTAGGAGTTGGTAATGATAATATTTTGAGAATGGATCTAGTTGGGAAAGGGTCTATGGTCTGCAATACCATTAAGAAGGGAGCTTCACTTGTTAAAGAAGGCTTCTTCTATATTATCAAAAAAGGTTATAGGGATATCTTTAGGAATGGTGCTTAGGACCTCAAGCATCAAGTCCTCTCTTCTTTTCCTCTTCTAATTTCCTTTAGTGAAGTATTTTATAGGTGGCTTGGTGATCTAACATTTTATTTCAAGAAATTTTTCCTATTGTGGGAAACCTAGATATATCATTGGATAGATACTTGAAGCTAGACCATGGGTGGAAATCTTAAAGTTGAAGGTACCATTTCTTTTATTTTTTGTATATTGGCCATGTTTCTCTCTAAATAAAGTAGATGTTCTTTTTTGGGTCTATTATCCTCGAATTCAACACGCTCAATTTGTGGGATAGCCCATACAAAACTTGTATGTTTCGTAGCCCACGTACTCTAAGCACACAAAATGAGGCATTGCATTGGTCCTCATGCGTGGTCACCAATCCTCAAAAATTCATTATGAGCATTAACCTTTGTTAGTTTGTCAAAATTTTCATTTTAAACCAAGTTGTGAAAAATTAGTTTTGGGAGTTACAAAATTTTCTCCACATGCAAGAGTGCTGAATTTTAGTGCTTTTGCATATTTCATGCAAGAGTGTTGATTTTTAGCGCTTTTGCATATTTCATGTAGGAGCACTGATTTTTAGCACTTGTGCATATTTCATGCAAGAGCTCTATTTTTTAAAGCTTTTGCATATTTACCATGCCTTGGTCATTTTCTGGCACATGTACTGTTGGGGCTTTTTAGTGCCTCTGCATATTTTCCACATGTAAAAGCACTAAATTTTTTTGCTCTCGCACATGCAATGTCAGGGTCTTACATTAGTTCTACATCTCAAGCCACAAGTCATATGTTGAAGCTCTATTTTTCACCACTTTTACATATTGACATGCAGAAGCTTTGTTTTCACTAATTTTACTTGAAACTACTAGGTATTTCCAAAAACATGTTGAAGCGTTGTTTTTTAGCACTTTTACACAAAATCCAGTTTCACCCAAGTGTAAGGGAGCTGATTTTTAGCAACCTTGCACACATTTCTAAAAATTTTACTAACACCTAGGAACTTCCAAAAATGTGTTCCAAGCTTCATTTCGCCCTCTTCGCTCAATTTTTTTCACTCCATTGCTCACATCCATTTGCTAGTTTGCTTGTTTTCACTTATTCTCCATCATCATCACGTCCAAGTTTCCAAAAGGGTGATCCCACAATATTGGTTTACAATCTTTTGCTAAACTAGACACTGAAATATTTTTCTAACTAAATCTTCACTTTCGGGCACCTATAGCATCTAAACCATGAGGAATTTGAAGATGATGAAAACTAGTGATTTGTGACATTTTGTCTATAGATTCTAAATATATTTTTTTCAAAAATTTTGGAATCATATTGCACTTATTTTTCCATCTCCTTTGAAAAACTAGTTTTTTTCAGTAAACAACATTTTTAAGGAATGACGCTTACTGTATAATGCATAACATTTTTTCCATGAAAGATAAAATTCCAATTCTTTCAATTTAGATTTGTAACTCCAATATATAGTGCTTCCAATTGGTTAGATAGTTTTTTATTGAATATTTTTTCCTTAATCAAGTTTCGAAGTCAAACCAATTATAATTCAAACATAGGCAGACCGTATAACACGTAACTTCTTTTGTATGTATCAAAATTTAAAAAAAATGTTGGATCAAGGATTTCAATATCTGGTGCACTCACATTTTTCAAAAAAAAAATTGATAATCTATTATTTTTCCACATGTACAAAACAGATAGCTTTATTTTTTGGTGAAAAACCTATGTTTAATAAAACTAAAAAAACAAATACATAATAAAACCAAAAAATATTAAAATTATATTCATTGGATAGCTCATTCCAAGGACTACCATCATCCAATTGGTTCTATGAAGTATCCTCCATTTTCATTCTCAACTTGATCTTCAAAGGGAAAAATTCTGATGTTTTTTATGTGCCAGAGAGTGGGAAGGTGGGAAAAGGGGGTTTCGAGTGAACCAAGGGGGGTTCGAGCGAACCCCCTTTCAAAAAGGGTTTCTGTTGGTTTTTTTGGCGGGAATGGTGGGAAGTTCATTCAATGGGTTTGCTCAAACCCTAGTTCATTCGAACCCTCTTTTGGTTCATTTCAACCTATTAGTTCGTTCGAACCCCAAAAAGGAAAATTTTTGGCATGGGGTCATCTTTTTCAACTTTTCCAAGTTCCTCACTCCAATTGTAAACCACTTTTGTGGGTTCACCCAAAACCCATGAAATTTCTTAGATTTACACCTCATTTTTTCCTACCTTTGCATTAGAATTGTTAAAGCCTACTCTTGCCTACATTTTGATCTCTTGAGCCCAAATTCTAGAGAAGTTTTGATTAATTTCTTGCTTATCACCAAGCACGAAGGCTTTGAAGTACAACCAGAAATTTTTTCCCATGTTTCAATTTTTCAAAGAAGTGTTCATCAATGGTTCAAGAAGAATTTGAAGATGAAGCTTTCTCAATAGCTTCATTGAACAAAATGATGGATTTCCAGCTTGCTCTATATTTAAGAATTGTTCATAAAAGGTGTTGGAAAGCATTCAATCTCATCAAAGAAGTCAATCTTAAGAATCCTCATTATCTCCAAAGTATACTCCAATGCTAGATAGTAATGAAGTGCATGTCATCATGAAGTTTTCATGGAGAAATATTTGAAGAAGGCTAAATTTTTCCTTAGATTAGATTTCTCAGTTTTAGCATTTTCATGCTTTATGTAGATAGGTTTTGATATTTTACATGGCATTTTGAAAAATGTAATTACATGTAAAAATAGAGATGTTTTCCTATATTCATGGATGAAATTTTTGAATAAGTCAACTAGTTGGTTAGGTTTTTTCCTAGATTAGCTCTCTTCTCCCATCTATAAATAAGAGAGGATTCTATTGTATTATGGATCTTTTATCTTTTACAACAAAGTGTTGCTCAATTGTGAAACAATTATTGAAACTTTGAGTTCAATTTTGTGAATCTAATTTTGATGAATAAAGAAGTGAATTTGCACACCAAAATTTGTGTTGGGAACAATTATCTTATGATTGGATTGAAATTGAAAATGTTAAGTGATTAAGATTGAAAGGGCTTTGAGTAAATCTATGTAAACTTTGAGTTACACCCATTACTTGGAACTGTGATATTGTTTACTACTATTGGTGAATTCTCTATAAGAAGTTGTACTTATATTTATTCACAGTGCTCATGGGATTGGAGTACATCTAAGAATTTTTTCTTCTTTTACAACACTGTTTACTATCTTGAAGGATTCATTATCAAAAACTACGGAATGACTTTGTGCCTCCATGATCTTTTCTTATTGGTTACTTATCTTTATCATGTTGGTATTCCTAGACTTTTCTTTAACAAGATAAGAATATTAGAATTACTACTTAGTTTTAATTTAAATTTGTATTGCATCCAAAAGCTAAAATTATGAAACATTATTAAACATATTCTCTGAAAAAAGAGAGAATCATGAATGTGACACACCCTCATATTGTAATTGTAGTGTACATTATTGTAAATATTTGATTAGTTTTCCCTAGTTTCAATAAGTAGTAAGAAGGGTGCCTCCCCTTTCTGAGAGGAGAGATTCAATCTCACATAATTGTGGTTGAAATCAAGGTTTTGTAATCTGTTAAAAGGGATTACACAATTTTCACCAAAAAATATTTGGAGAATCTTCCAGGGAATGAAGCACACAATCAAAACCTCACATTTTTTATTGAAGTGAATAAGCACTCCAGTATCTTATTGTGATCTTGTGTATTGTTATTGTTAATATCTCTCTTGTTTCAAGTCTACATTTTGGCTGATAGAAGCTATACATGAGGTTTAAGGGCACAAGGAGTGGTGGACCCATTTTTTGAATTATTGCAGTGACATAACATCCTTCCTTCTCCTCGAGTAAGGTCGCCATTATAGCGAACTGCAAGTTATCCTCCACGAAAGTTAAGATCCCCAATTCCAAGTGAATCCTCTGTCTTTCATAGGGTTCCAACTCAAGAACTCCTATTGTGCAAAATATAATGGCTGCACCACCGGCAAGACCTTGGGGAAATTCTTTTGGTCCCCTCAGTTTGCCTGCACCTTTACATGAACTTCCCCATGTCTCACGAAAGAATATCCTGAAGTTTTATGGTAATGACAAGCAGCATCCAAATAAACATATTTTTTATTTTTACATTATGTGTGGTGTTCTTGGTGTATACACCTAAAAATGGTCACATCACAATAGTCTGGTAATTAATTAAATATTTTTAATATTTAATTAAAATCTTTGAATTCAATCTGCGTATAAATAAATTTAAATAATTTATTTATATTGTTCATTCTTTCATTTTGATTAAATAAATAATTTTATTTAATCACTTTTCTTATCCATTTCTTAATTAATTAAAATAATCATTACGATTTATTTATATTAATTATTATTTAATCTTGGCTTGAATATTTTATTCAAATAAAGATTAAATCTTCTTTTCCTCTAAATTCCATTCACAATTAAATATTCCAAATATTTAATTAATTCTTCAAAAGTCTATTTACAATTAAATATTCTAAATATTTAATTAAGTCTTCTATAGTTCTAAAAATAAATATTTCAAAAATATTTAATTTCCTCAAACTCACACAAAATTAAATAAATTTATTTATTTAATTAATTTGGATTATCTTCAACAACCGTGAAACAAACTTCAATACAAAAAATTAAATTCCTCTGTTCCTGAGCAAAGTTGTTCCCATGGGTTGAAGACAAACCTCCATTCTTCTCTCCAACCTCCCAACATCTTCCATCTTCCCCTCAACCTCTCCATCTCTCACCATTCAAAATTACCAGACAACCTCACAGCCATTAATCTTTGCCAGCTAGGCTCTTGCCTGCAAAAAGCTATAAAAAGGACTGTCAGGTCTTTGAAAAAGGAAGAGAAGCTTTCATACAGGAAAACTATACCAAAATTGCAATAGCATAGTATTCTAGCATCCATAGCCTTTAGAATCATAGCATAGCATAGCTTAGCATATTAGCCTTCCATATCATGGCCAATCATCCTCATAGCTTAGTTTCAATAGCATCCATAATCCACAGCCCCTGTGCATATCCGTATACTAGCATTTTCACTCCACTAGCATATAACATAGAGAAGTACTTTCCCTTTGCATATTCATTCTGTAGGTTGCCATTTTGAGAAGGTTTTTCTTACACAATCTGAGAGCAATAGCTTCAAGCAAATCACTGGAGATAGAGGACAATGGAATGACTCTGAAGAAGCTTTTGTTTGAATTCCTTAATTTCATTCCATTTTAGTTTTCTTTGGTTTAATGTTGCATTGGTGTGTTTTTATTATCTTATTTGGATACTAACATTTCTAACACACATTTTTGGAGCCCACCGTGGGGCTCTTGCCCCAATTATAACATCTTTTTGCAGATTTTTCTAACAGGTTACGGCTAAAACAGTGTATTAGCATAATAAACATGCTTTAGTGCAGTTCACTCCCAATTTAGCACTCTTTAACTCTATTGCAGCGCCCTTCAATCATTCCTCAGTTCCCATCAGGCATTCCTCAGCACCCACTAGGAATTCCTCACCACTCATCAGTCATTCCTTAGCGCCCATCGGGCATTCCTCAGCGCCCATTAGTCATTCCTCAACGCCCATCAGGCATTCCTCAATGCCCATCAAGCATTCCTCAGCGCCCATCAAGCATTCCTCAGTGCCCTTCAGAGATTCCTCAGTGCCCTTTAATGATCTTGCAGCGCTCTTTAACTTTGTTTTAGCGCCCTTGATGTCTATTTTAGCGCATTTATTTTTCTTAGCATAGAGTTTGTAAGTCTGCAACTGTAAATCTGTGACTTAAGTAAGATTATCTTCAACAACCGTGAAACAAAATTCAAAATAGAAAATTAAATTCCTTTGTTCCTGAGCAAAGTTGTTCCTGTGGGTTGAAGAAAAACCTCCATTCTTCTCTCCAACCTCCCAACATCTTCCATCTTCCTCTCAACCTCTCCATCTCTCACCATTCAAAATTACCAGACAATCTCACAGCCATTGATCTTTGCCAGCTAGGCTCTTGCCTGCAAAAAGCTATAAAAAGGAATGTCGGGTCTTTGAAAAAGGAAGAGAAGCTTTCATATAGGAAAACTATACCAAAATTGCAATAGCATAGCCTTCTAGCATCCATAGCCTTTAGAATCATAGCATAGCATAGCTTAGCATATTAACCTTCCATATCATGGCCAATCATCCTCATAGCTTAGTTTCAATAGTATCCATAATCCACAGCCCCTGTGCATATCCATATACCAACATTTTCACTCCACCAGCATATAGCATAGAGAAGTACTTTCCCTTTGCATACTCATTCTGCAGGTTGCCATTTTGAGAAGCTTTTGCTTACACAATCTGAGAGCAATAACTTCAAGCAAATCACTGGAGATAGAGGACAATGGAACGACTATGAAGAAGCTTTTGTTTAAATTTCCTTTAATTTCATTCCATTTTAGTTTTCTTTGGTTTAATGTTGCATTGGTGTGTTTTTATTATCTTATTTTGATACTAACATTTCTAACACACACTTGGCATTGAGCATGAAGAAGTTGTGAGATTTTTCATCGAAACTTTACAAGGAGTAGCTGCAGAGTGGTTCTATTCTCTTCCTTCTACTTCGATTACCAATTGGAATACTCTTCGCACCAAATTTGAAGAAAGGTTCAAACCTATTGAAAATGCACATGCCATATTGGTGCAGCTTACAACCATGCATAAAGAGGCCCATGAATCCATGTGTGAGTTCATGGCCAAGTTTAATAAGGTAGTGGCAAGAATTCCTACAGTGGTGAGACTAATGGATCATAATCTAAAGTGTTTCTTCATTAATACACAAATTCCCTTAGTAAGTTTTCTTTTGCGTAGGGTAGCTCTTCCCAATGTTGAAGAAGCTTAGCAATTAGCTACAAGTCTTGAGGATGAAATGATTCTTGCTGGTGAAATATAAGAATGAATCCAAATAGAAAAGTGCAAGCATCAAGATCTTCAGCCTCCAATACTAACTCCAACTTTGTTGATCATATGGTTCAAAGGTTGGCAAATGAAATCTTGGCTTTGAAGAACCAAGTTTCTTATAATAATGCCTACAAGGATATTCCACAAAGGACTTTTCCTAGCTATTTTGGAAATAAAAATTAGAATAGTCATCCTACACCACAAGGAAGACTTGCACTTGAAGCTCCACCAACCAATGCAATAGTGGTGTATTATGAAGTTGAACAAGATGAATTTGCATAGCTTGATTATCCCACAAAAGAAAATGTTGATCTTTTTCAAGATGAAGAAATAGATCCAACTAGTGACTCCAATATTGGCTATTTTCATATTGAGCATGAACCTGATGAGGAGGACATAGTGGTAGATGTATATGATGTCTTCACTTGGTCACAACAAAAACAACTTGATCAAAACAAGTTGATAATACAAAAGAAAAGGACAAATCACCTGTAACTATTACAAAAAGAGGTACTCCTTTTCCCCTACAATTGAAGGATGAAGTAAATAAATCAGTAAGTGTGCCTCATCCTCCTATTGTTTCTTCAAGTTCAAAAGACAATTATCAAGTTCCTAAGACCAGTGCCCATTTTGTTAAACTTATCCCAAAAGTTACACCTACTTCCTTGATCAATTCATTCCAAGCATTTGATATTATTGATCATGCAAAGAGAAAAAAAGTCCAGATGTCTGAAGTTGAGTACTTTAAATCCAATCCTAAGCAATTTGGCAGGCTTGTTAAGTTTGTGAAGGTTGAAGGAACTAATCCATATAAAGAAGTCCCTTCAGATATTCTTGCTGCCCCAAAGCCTAAACCTCCACAAAGTAACTTAGTCTTTGCTCTAGCATTAGCTTGAGAAAAGATTGATCCTTTCTACATCTCATTTTTAGTCAATGGCTTCAAGCTAAGAAATTGTGTAATTGACTATGGAGAAATCTGGCAATGTCATGCTTGCTAAGGTAGCTACTGACTTGGGTCTAAATTTGACAAAAACTTTTGGTCGTTGCTTCTCCATGGAGAATAAACATGTGCCTCTAATCGGGCAGATCAAAGATGCACAATTTGTATTTGCTACATATCCTAAAAAGAAGATCAAAATGACAATCTTAGTAACAAATGTGCCAACATCTTATGGAATTCTTCTTAGATGCAATTTATGCAAAGATGTGGGAGGAGAACTCAAAATGGATATGTCAGAGGCAAGGATACCTATCAAGGGTGTAATGAAGAAGTTGTTTCTAAAAAGTGAAGCAAAGTTTTTCATAACAAGATTGGGTGACCCAAAAGCTCAGATTCTCTTTGAGTCTCCTAGGATGAGTTTTTACTATTTGCAAACTGATGAAATATCTGAGTCTTTGGATAAGGATGCAAGAAAAGAGGGGAAAAAAAATGGCTCATCTTTTTCAAATAAGTAATTGTCTTCAGATAGAGATTTTTCTTTAGATGGAGAATCTTCTTTGAATAAAGAAGCCACAGACTTTGAAGCTATAAATTTAATGGATCCAAACAATGTTTCAAATATTGAATTTGATGGTATTTGTTCTTCCATTGGATTAGAAGCGAGAATTGTTCTCAAACCTCCTAAAGGAAAAATCTCCCCTTTTTCTTTCAAGTTGTAGTCTAATAACAATAATGACAAAGTTGAGTATGAAGCATTGTTGTTAAGAATGGAGGTTGCATGTAAGAAAGGAATTAAAAACTTACATACCTGAGGTGATGCTAAGTTAATGATTTTTCAAAAGAGATGGTATCAAATCAAAAATGAAAGCTTGTGACATTATCACAATTATGTTTGGGATCCTGGCATAAGCATTGTATGATGCATCATGGGACAAAAGGAGAAGACCTATCACTAATTCACCAACTTTCTGGTGAAAAAATCTTCTTTTTCATTTTGAGTCTTTTTGTATCTTTTTGTTTTGTCACCTGACTATATGCCCAATGGATGGATGCAGGCACTTTAGAGATTGGAATTCTTCTTCCTTCATTTTTTTTTTAAAGATTGAAGGAAGCTCCCCAGCTAGAGCCAACTGTTATCCTCGAATTCAGCGCACTTAATTCGTGGGATAATCCCTACAAAACTTGTATGTTTCATAGCCCACATACTTTAAGCATGCAAAGCAAGGAAAGTTTCATTGGTCCTCATTCATGGTCCCCCATCCTCAAAAAGTCATTTTGAGCATTAACCATTGTTAGCTCATTTAAATTCGCATTTTAAACCAAGTTGTGAAAATTTTGTATTGGGAGTTAGAAAATTTTTTGCACATGCAGGAGCGCTGATTTTTAGCCCTTTTGCATATTTCATGTAGGAGCGCTGATTTTTAGCGCTTTTGTATATTTCATACAAGAGCGTTGCTTTTTAGTGCTTTTGCATATTTCATGCAAGAGCTCTATTTTTTAGCACTTTTGCATATTTTCCATGCACCTTAGTCATTTTCTAGCACATGTAACATCAGGTTTTTTTAGCGCCTCTACATATTTTCCACATGTAAAAGCGTTAAATTTTTTTGCTCTTGCAACTACAATGTCGGGGTTTTTTAGTGCTTCTACATCTCAAACCACAAGTCATATGTTTCAAAGCTCTATTTTTCATCACTTTTACATATTGACATGCAAAAGCTATGTTTTTCACCACTTTTACATGAATCTACCAAGTCTTTCCCAAAATATGTTGAAGCGTTGTTTTTTAGCGCTTTTACATAAAATGCAATTCCACCCAAGTGTAAGGGCACTAATTTTTAGCGCCCTTGCACAAATTTCTATAAAAATTACTAACACCCAGGAACTTCCAAAAATATGTTTTGAGCTTTGTTTCGACCGCTTTGCTCAATTTTTCTCACTCCATTGCTCACATCTATTTGCTAGTTTTCTCATTTTCACTCTATTCTCCATCATCATCGTGTCCAAGTTTCCCAAACCCATGAAATTGCTCAGATTTACACCTCATTTTTTCCTACCTTTGCATCAAAATTATTAAATCCAACTCTTGCATACATTTTGATCTCTTGAGCCCAGATTCCAAAGCATTTTTGATCAAGTTCTTGCTTATCACTAAGCAAGAAGACTTTAAAGTACAACCAAAAAATTTTCCCATGTTTCATTTTTTAAAAGAATTGTTCATCAATGGTTCAAGAAGAATTTGAAGATGAAGCTTTCTCAATAGCTTCAATGAACAAAATGATGGATATCCAGCTTTCTCTAGATTTAATGGTAAAAGCACAAAGTTCTGCCACACTTTTAGCCAACTTATCAGTAGAACTAAATTTAAGTATTTCTAACTAAAAAATCAATTTTGGTCAAACATATGATCTAGTAAGATTCATTCTAGCTAAGTTAGATACTTCCACAACTTTTTCAATGAAAATTTTTGGCTAAAAGTATATGGAGCACCACTTTGAGTCCAATTTACCAAAAAATTAAAATTATTGAAAAAACTTGAAGTTTCAATAACTCCTACTAATGTAAATAACATTTTTTTAAAATATAAAAATACCCTTTTGTAGATCCATAAGTGTAGTTTTCAAAAATATATTTATTTTAATAGTTTAATTATAATTTATATTTTATTTTCCATTTTTGCTAGAAGTAGGTTATGAGCATAAAATATTAGGTTGATTACCATGCCAAGGAAAAATACTAAAACTTATTAAAAAAATATGATGCACTAGATAAAAGAATCTATTTATTTCAAGATGGTATTTTTTTATTCCATTTTAGATAAATATTGAATATGAAAGTTGATGTCTAATGGAAACAATAGTTGTTTGATTCACACACATTTTAATAATTATTCAAAAATATATATTTATCAAAATTGGAAAGAAATATATCCATGCACTAAAGTTTCAAGTTATAAATATAAACAAAAAATTGAAAGAAAAATAAAATAAAATTTAAAATAAAAAATTTGACGTCTCATGCAACTTCATTTTTCAGCATTTTATCAGCAACTAAATTATACTATTAATTTATTAAAAAATAGTTTAAAATATATATTTTTTTAAAAAAATACAAACATTAAACATACTAAAAATAACATATTTTATTGGTTTACATCATTTCAAAATTCAAAACATGTATGCCACTTTTTAGTGATTCAAGATTAAAATTTGGATAAGTGTTGGTTGTTTCCTTTATAAAGTGTGACACAACTTTGTGCTTTTACCCTTAAGCATTGTTCCTAAAAGGCACTAGAAAGCATCCAATCTCATCGAAGGAGTCAATCTTAAGAATCCTCGTTATCTCCAAAGTACACTCCAATGCCAGATAGTGATGAAATGCACGTCATCATGAAGTTTTCATGGAAAAATATGTTGAAGAAGGATAAATTTTTCCTTAGATTAGATTTCCCATTTTTAGCATTTTCATGATTTATGTAGATAGGTTTTGACCTTTTACATGTCATTTTGAAAAATGTAATTACATGTAAAAATAGAGATTTTTTCCTATATTCATGGATGACATTTTTGAATTTAAGTCAACTAGTTGGTTAGGGTTTTTCCTAGGTTAGCTCTCCTCTCCCATCTATAAATAAGAGAGGATTCTATTGTATTATGAATCTTTTATCTTTTGCAATGAAGTTTTGCTCAATTGTGAAACAAATATTGAAACTTTGAGTTCATTTTTGTGAATTTAATTTTGATAAATAAAGAAGTGAAGTTACACACCAAAATTTGTGTTGGGAACAATTATCTTATGATTGGATTGAAATTGACAATGTTAATTGATTAAGATTGAAAGGGCTTTGAATAAATCTGTGTAAACTTTGAGTTACACCCATTACTTGGAATTGTGATATTGTTGAATACTATTGGTGAAATCTTTATAAGACTTTGTGCTTATATTTATTCACACTGCTCGTGGGATTGGAAGTGAAGTATATCAAAGACTTTGTGATTCTTTTACAACACTCGTTACTATCTTGAAGGATTCATTATTGGAAACTATAGAACTACTTTGTGCCTCCATGAGATTTTCTTATTGGTTATTTATCTTTATCATGCTAGTATTCCTAGACTTTGCTTTGACAAGATAGGAATATTAGAATTACTACTTAGTTTTAATTTGAAGTTGTGTTGCATCCAGAAGTTAAAATTGTGAAACATTGTAAAATATATTCTCTGAAAAAAAAAAGAGAATCATGAATGTGACACACCCCCATATTGTAATTGTAGTGTACATTATTGTAAATATTTGATTAGTTTTCCTTAGTTTCAATAAGCAATAAGAAGGGTGCCTCCCCTTTCCAAGAGGAGAGATCCACTCTCACATAACTGTGGTTGAAATCAAGGTTTTGTAATCCATTAAAAGGGATTACAGAATTTTCACCCAAAAGGGTCCATGCCCCTAAAGGGGCTTATTTCGTAGCTCATTATTACTATTTATTAGAACAAGAAAAATGTGAATATAGATATTTCCCTTGGTGGATTTGTTTTGGAATAAATTTAGTTGGCCTAAGTGTAAATTTTTTACCTAGGATAGCATAGGAAAGAGAGGATGTCATGGTTTTTCAAAATGTTTTCTTTGTAGCACTAAAAGTGAATGTGCTTCTCACATTTTATTTTTTATTTTTCCTATGGTATTTGAGAGGAATGGTAGCATATTTGGAACCAACCAATTATTTATGGTACTTCTTTATGAGTTCTAAGCAAGTTTGGGTTGACCTCCTACTTTGGCTTCATTTCTCTTGGTTACTTGTGATCTTGGTCTTTGTTTTATCCTATGGTAGATTTGGTTGGATTAGAACCATTGGGTCTGCTATGACCTCTTTAAAATTAAAAAAATATTTATGTTATAGTTCATTTTATAATTTTTCCTCAAACTTTCACTCCCTTTTGTGAAAAATATAGATACTTGAAACTAACACATCATCATTTTAGCTCATCACTCATTATTTCCTTTATAATTGTAATTTTGAATTTGATTAATTATCTTCTTTTCCTTACAAAATAAATTAAATAATATTTTATTATTCAATTAATTAAGTCACTATTCATTTTATCTTATCCTTGACATTCAATCCATTAAATATTCTTCCTCTATAAATAAATATAAATGTTTAATTATTTAAGCTCATTTTATCCCATCCAAAAATTAAATAAATACCTAATTTATTTAATCTACCTATTTTGTGCACTTTTCATTGACCAACTAAAGCAAATTAATCATGTAGAAGTTAATCATTTGTATATTTCTAACAACCATTAATCAATGTATTATTAGATAAAATTCTCAAGTGGGCACACATTTCAAAATACTTGGGCACTTGGAGTACTTGAGGTATGAAGAATTGTTTTGTTGAAAAAGGAATCCTAAGTCTAATGCTTAGATCACTAACATCAATTCCTTTTCAAAGAACATTAGGATGCAAATCAAAAAGGAGATAAGATTGAATTTCAATCTTGAAGGTGAGTCAATTGTCCTTGGATTTGATCCTTTTGAGGGTTAGAAAATGATTTTTTAATTAAAATGCATTGATGCTAACAATGAAAATGCACTATTTTGATATGAAAATAGACAATCTAGAAATTGGCAAACAAAATTTATTACCAGAAATAGACTGAGTAGATTTTTGTGCACTTGATATTTGAATTTTGACTTGATTTAACTGGACAAGGCCACCCAAGGATCTTGTTGTCAGATATTTGTATCTTGTCAATTTGTCTAGGATTTGAATGCATCAATGAACAAATGGTCTTCAATATTCCTTCATATTCTTCAAATTTGTAACCTACACATTCAAAGAGAGAGGAAGGGTTGTGTCATATAAGGGCTTTCCTCAGTCAAACCTAGTGTTGGTATTTCTTCCTCCTCAATTGAAAACTTGATGAAGAGAGCTTATCCTTTTGAGGGATAGAGGATAAATGATAAATGAATGTTGAATCAATAATCAGATGTGACTCACCACTCAAATTTGATTTCCTTGAAGGACTAAAGTCATGCACATATCCTCAAGGCTTGATTTCAATTTTCTTGGCTTGCTTTGAAGACCTACAAGTGTTAGTCCTTGCAAACATTAAATGTATGCATAAACATGAACAAAATCATATAAAACTTGGCATGATGTTTTGATATTGAAATGCTGCAATAATCCTACTCTTGAATGCTCTTGACTTGATCTTGAAGTATAATTGATCTTCTTGCTAGTTCTCCTTGTTTCCAAAATCTTCCAACTTTGTTTTTAAATGATGGAATGACTAGATATTTATATGCCATTAATCTAATTTTCCACAAGTTAAATATCTTTAGCTGAAATTTAGAATTTTAAATTCAAATAACAAATTTTTAACCCTGACATATTAAAATTTGGGGCCAAATTAGGAGGAAAAGGCCACCCAGGGCACCTTTGTCCAAGCCCTATTTTTTGGGATGTTAAGTATTGGGGGAAAAATATTGAATGCCTACTTTGATTTTATACATTTGATTTCATGATAAATGATTAAATGGGCCATGGAATGCTTAATTTATGAAATTAGGGACACAATTAGGTCCAAGCACATAGGAGGGAGAAAAATATAGTGTGAAATTTTCATAGGTGGCAATTTACAATGCTACAAGAATATCTTTGCATCCCTCCAAAAAATTACTTTTTGGATCCTTACAATACACTTTATCCAAAGAATATCCATCACCCTTGATTCCCATTGAATCTTGGGAGCATTCTTGTAATCCATTCCTAGCATGACACTTGTCCTCTCTTCATGCCTCTACTCTCAATCCATGAGAGCCTTTTACCTCTCCAATACATCTTGGCCCTCCATTTTCTCATCTAAAAATCTATAAACTCTTGAATTTATTGTTATTTTTTCATTATAAGATTGTGCCATAGAAAAATATCCCCTTGTCATTTTCATGGTCTTTTAGGCCTTTCTTCATGATGCTTGGTCCATTTTCTTTGATTTCTTGATGTAATATGGCTTGAACATGCACATTTAGGTCCTTAAAATTCAAATTATGACATCTTGTGAATGTGTTGTGAAGTGTTGTAAAACATTTCTACACTTTTGTAGACTCTATTTATTACAATTCACCTAAAAATCACCTTTCCATCACTTATCAAGTCCTATTTTAAAATGTTGTAAAGTCTTGTAACAAGATTTTACGCTTTTCTAGGCATAATTTCACTATTTACACCTTTCTTATGTTTTATTTGACCCCTTTATGCCCTTATAAGGCTTAATTAAGTTTGTTTTATAATGTAAACCCAACAAATAACATTAAATATGACTTAATTCTTGACACCCATTTTCAATCCAAAGGTGGGACCCATTCGCCATGGGTGGCAAATGAGTCCCTCTTGGCTCTAAATTTAAAATATTTCAATTTTCCTTTCGGGTTTTTATTCAAAATTACTTGATGTCAGCTTGTGATGAGGTATCAATGGGTTACTAAGGCACAAGAGTGTATAAATAAGTGTTTTTCTCCTCATTTTACATCTCCTACAATCTTCTAACTCATTCAAGCATTCAACTTGCATTTGAGCACTTTGCATCTTATAATCAAGCATTCAAGAACTACCATTGACATATCTTCATATTTTCTTCAACAAGGGTTTGGTAAGTTGATAGCAGTTTAATGTTATTTGTTTATCATTCTCTTCTATTTCATTATTTCATTTAGGGTTTGATTACCAAACTGGGATTTGACCAAGGCAAATCCCTATAACCTAACCCTTAACCATTTTTCCCCTTTTGCATGTGCGTTTGTAGACTTGTGTATGCAGATTTGACAAGAATTTATGTGTTGAAAAGTGGACAAGAAGTCAACAAAGTGTTTCAATTCAACTACATCCTATTTCTTGCTTGGAGAAGACATTCTATCTATTTTTTTGTAGACTTGACTTCAACAACCCGACAAGCAGACAATCTTAGATCTGGTGCTACAGAATTGTCCCCTAATTTCTCATAATTTTGGGAGAGGACTGATTCGGCATTAGTGGTGAATGAGTCCCACCTTAAGGCTGGAAATCTAGGTTTTGTCATATTTCTGATCCCGACACTTAGAAACCTGTTCCCAATAGTTTTCATCAAAAGCAAGACTAATTCGCCATCGGTGGAAAATGTGTCCCACTGGTGATTTTCTGTGATTTCAAGCAGCATTCAAAAGTTTCCAGATTCTCTAATCTTTACCCAAGTGCACTCTTATTCAGCCTCTTTTTGTTCAGTTTTGCACTTGTTCATTTATAGTTCATTTTTTGCATATCACATTGTG